>CABFOW010002520.1:59275-84979 GCA_902141385.1 Timema californicum | reverse complement strand
GCTGGAAGAAAGAAAAAGTTATAAATGATAAACAGTTCTAGAAGCTATCTAAAGTCTTTTTTATAGTAACATCCCCCCCCCTAACTGCCAAAGGCTAGGAAAATTTCCCAATATTAAACACCTCTAGAAGCTATCTGAAGTGTGTTTTATAACACCAAACCCCCCTAACTGCTGAAGGCTAGGAACATTTATAAGTATTAAACACCTCTAGAAGCTTTTTGAAGTGCTTTTTATGGTAACAAAGCCCCCTAATTTGTAATTGAATCTTAATTTTGATACTGTTTGAACCATAAATAAAGCCATATATATTATGTTTATAAAATTTCGGGGGGGTGGGGGGGGGTGTTGACCCCCCCCCCCTCCTCGGCGGCTATGGCCTTGACTGCGATGCTTTTGTTATTATTTGATATAAAACCTGTTGTTGACAGTCAGGCATGTAGCAAATAAAGGGAAGGTGGGTTTCCTGGGGGAGGGGGCCTAAACTCCTTTCATTACCCCCATTAATATATCAACTAATATGTAATAATTATAAATTAGTCGCTTGCATCCCTTGAATCATATGATATTCATGAGATTTGAGCTTCATAAAAAATAAAAGTACCTTGAATACAATTATAAGGAACCAAACTTCAAATACCAATTTTAACCAGTTGGTAAATAAATTATATAGACTTGTGGAGCTGGGAGAATAACATCATTACATAAAAGGATAAAATAATATTAACATAATTAATTTACAGGCACACCTCACATTTACGTTAGGTTAGGGTAGATTCTAAACCACTGTTTAGCTAAATAAATAATGAAACTTAAAGCAATGAATTTTTTTTACTAACTTATGCATGTACTACATTTCATTCCTCATATATGGACCAAACTGTTGTAAATAACAAATTTCTAATTAAAATAAACATTGCAGGCCTTGTATTAAAAAAAAGGGTAAGTATACAAATTACTGGATATTGGTAGTGTCATTTTGCAAAGGTGTTGTATTTGCGAAGCAACACTTTAAGTTCGGGGCATAGTGGCGATTGAAAAATGTTTTAATGTGATTCATCCAACAAGCTTCTCCCAGAATGAATAGGCTATAAAATTTTGACAGGGAATTTTTAACATGGTTGAAGGGGGGAAGAGATGAAGGGGG
The DNA here is from genome assembly GCA_902141385.1 of Timema californicum. Lineage (NCBI taxonomy): Eukaryota > Metazoa > Arthropoda > Insecta > Phasmatodea > Timematidae > Timema > Timema californicum. Next base: position 83,835 of record CABFOW010002520.1, on the reverse strand, counting down.
AGTGTTGTTGTGTGAAGGGGGGGATGGTCAGACACAGTTGGAAAGTAAGCTAGGATTGCCAGCTCTTTGTTCCCAACAGTGTTGTCTTTTTTTTCCGCTAAGGAACTTCACTGTTATTTAGTAGTTTAAAAAATTAATTGTCACCGCATGGCTCACCCAGGAGTTGTGGCTTGAGTTTAAATACTGGCTACTAAGATTCATAGAATATTAATAATCTAAAATAATGAACTTATTACACATGTCACAAAGTATTTATTGTACCAAATACCATTAGGCCTATGTTTCCAAAATGTGTTCTTAGAAGATAAAAATATGTATTACTAAGCCATTTAATGAAATAATTTTAATGGTGAAAGTTTAAGGGTTCTTTTATTATTCTTTTAGCACCGAATCTTACTATCCGTTAGGGGTATACTAACTTCACTAATATGTTAGGGGTTATGAAGCCTGAATTTAGTGGAAGTGCACTCATATTTGTGTAGAGAGAGTGGAAAACAATTTATAATAAAACTACCCTCAGTACACCTGACTGAGATAGAACCCCGATTTCCCTGTTTTTAACGGTCTAATCTACGACTAGAGTGACGCCTTAGACATCATTTTAGCACCGGGGCAAGTTTTAGAGTTCTTTATTTGTAGTAAAAAAACAGCATTACTTTTCGTTATGATTATAATGGTTAACATAGCTCATGATGGGCACATTACAAACTAGCCAACAAGCTGTAAAAATGTTGGAATGTAACGTAGGTAAAGTGGCCTACAAGACTAGGACCAACTGGTCGACAAATTTATGCATAAGAAGGCAAAGTGATATTTATCAAACTGGTTGACCAATTAAATAAAAATATTTCAAAGCTTGAGTGTCATTTGATCGGCACATTTAGGACCATGTGATAAGAAATACAACTATTCGACATGAGAGGATTTACTGGTATACAAAAGTTGAGATGGATTAATTGAAACACTTGATCGACAAGTTAATAAATACATTGCAAACAACATGTTCGACAACAAAATCGTAAACGGAAAATAACATGTTAAAATGCTTAAAAAAACAAGTTTTTTAAAAAAATTCAATTTTAAATATTTCAACTAAATAAAATTGTACATTTAAAAAAATAGGAGGATTTAACCCATCTCTAGTAATAATATGATCACTTAAAATTCATCTTTACAATATTTAAAATGATAAATATATACTTATAGTAATACATTATTATATCTATAAACTATTTGAATGCATCTATTATGCAATGTTAGCTGTGATCTTGAGCCAAATTGTCAGATGAGGTATTTGTGGGTCAGCTGAAGTCGGATATTTTCTCAGCTTGATACATCAAGTAAAACAGTTATTTTGTTCTTCTTGTAACTTGTTCATTTAATAACCACAAGACAATGTTCTTTCTAACATTGATAAGGATGTGGGTACTCTTGTAAGCCCTCTCCCCTCATCCCACCCTTTTAGTTTCCAGAAATTGATCAGTACACACGTGTTTACAGTTTTGCCATAAAACCAAGAATGAGGAAGAAGAGTTTGTCCACAAACTCCTCGGCAAACCATTTTCCGACCAGCTGCAGATGTTGCGAGAGCAAATTAACCATGCACTTTATGCGGACTGTGTTCAACAGGTCAGTTGTTAGTTGTTTGACACTTGAAGAGGATTTCTAGAAACAAGGGCTTGTAATTTTAAAACAAAAGTTGAGGATAGGGGTTTGCAAATATACATTTTCAAATTAATCATAAATAATGTCTTTTTAATTAAAACATAAATAAAAGAGGTTTTCCTTATAAAGTTATATTATAATTAAAACATTTTATGTTTTAAGTGGGAATAAGGGGTATTAAAAATAAATTAGTTTTTTTACAAAATAATACCATTACTATCCATTGAATTAAAATTAGGTTAAATTAATTCTTATTAATTAGAAATAAGTTTAAAATAATAAACTCTCCAAACGTCCAGGAATTTCAATGTGTTTTAATTCATGTCTATTATAAAAATAAATTCAACAAAAATGTACATAGATATATTATTGTAGTTTAAAGTAAATTGACAAATCTAAAAAAATTGCTATACAAGTATATTTATACTTTGGTAAATGATGAGGTTATGTTTAACTGCTAGTGGCTGACGCAAGAGGGTTTCCTGTCCCTGGTTGCACTGGTGGGGACTAATGGACAGGGGGTAGGCACCAGCCCAATAAGTGAGTGGGTCAAGAATGCCTCTGCATTGGAACTTCCAGAAGAAGAGAAGAAGAAACTTGACAAGTTCATAGAAAACCTTTATGACGAATTGAGCAAAGGTCAGAATAAATTTATTTAGAGTTTAATAAAACTAAATTCTTCTCGATTTTGAATCTGTATTTTACCTAGAAATCCTTAATTTTAATATTAGGAAATATGTAAAGTATAAGAAGTTAACTTTTACAGATTGGGATGATTTATTTTTGCTTTCTTTATAGTTTCTTCGTAGTAATTTTTTAGTTGCCTTAGAAAATAGAAAGTATAATGTTAAAAAAGATGTCTTATAAAACCAATTCATGTTTAGTTAAAATAACTTTATGGTCTGGGCCTGCTTGTTAAGTTTGAATATAATTATATTGTGTTAAACTACCAGTATATTAGCTTAAATAAAATTTGGATACAAACTTTAGAAAATATTTAAATCCTAAAATCTCAAATACCTACATGGATTCGAAGGAATCATCCCTAATAAATACAGCACATTTCTGTATTGGCCCAAATATAGTATGATGATTTTTTCCTAAAAATGTCCTTCTAAAAACTCTACTCCTATTATGCACGCAGCCTAACATTTTTCACTGAAAAAAATCATCATATTCCTAGAGATATATATTTTGTATCATACTTTACCCGTGGTGGCCGGCCGGCAGGAATCTGCCAATCAGCATGCTCACATGCGTCTGATAATAAACTTAAGTCAAAAACAAAGTGAGAACCCAGCATAAGCACTGGATCTATCATGGTCAAAATTGTGAGAGAGCAGAGGAGGGGATTTTTACCCTTTAATGTAACACTGGTAATTTAGTAGATTAGTGTCAGTTGGTGTGTTAGCGGCAATATGTGTAAACCAGGCATTTTTTAAATAAAATGCCTAGGTTTTCTATATCATTCCTAAGGGGTTTTAGCAAAGTATGAAATAAATTAGTTTTGGTGTTGTATTTCATACTTTTTGTAGGATATTTATAGAATAATCAATCAATATATATTACCGAGAACAATACCTAACCTTAGCTAACTACCCTATTCTAAAATAACCTACCTGACCAACTTAAATCCTAAGAATTAGGTGAATCTACATGAAAACGGCACAAGACCTTTAGAGAACAGGATAAAAGCATTGATAACATATTCCAGGACTTAAAAAAGACAAAGAACTTGAAAATAAGTATGAAATACAACAGCAAAACTCGTTTATTTGATACTTTGCCAAAACCACTCTGGCATTATATAGAAAGCCTAGGCATTTTATTAGAGATGGACCACTCGAATCTTCGAATCCTCGAATCCACCGAATCCTGACAAGTATTCGAAATTCGAGGATTCGGTGTTTTACTGGATTCGATGATCGAATCTTTCACTTCATAAACAAAGCATAATATGTTGAATTCAAAAATTACTTAGATAGGCCTACTTGAAAAGCACAACTTAATCCGTAATATTTATTTTGTCAGACAAAAGAGATAAACATTAATAAAATCTTTAAAAAAATAAAAAATTATTAGATGTGGAAAATCTTAGGTGCCTTATACCCTACCCTCCCCCTCTATGGGAAACTTGGACTCGACCGTTTCGGCACATGCTCACTTATAAACTTTCACCTCACGAACAATCTTGTAAATATTTTAATAAACACATTAAAACTCTTCAAAAACTGAAAATCAAAACTATAATTGCAAATAAACTCAAAATAAATTAAACAAATAATGTTTTTTTTAACAGAAATAATAACTCATTACTGATGGTACAAAGTCAGCCGCCATTACACATGATACAAAGTCAGCTGCCATGACGTATATGTTTACTCGCCTGAGTGATGATTATAAATAAAGATACTGTTAATTCTTACTACCCAACTGGTTTTAATTATCTACAGCTATGTAAAGAGCCCCAATTTATTGCATACAATCCTAAAGTTAGATAGTTTGTTGGGTTTCATGAAAAATAAATACTTTCAACAGTCAGAACAGCGATAAAACTGTTTATTTATCCCTATCGACCTACATATCGTATATCGATTGTTTGTTTAAAATCGATTCAGGTAATCTGATCACTTAGCAAGCGCTTTCGAGTTTTTAAGAATCAAATAACGACTTGCTAATCCATTATTTATTTTTTAATTGATTTTAACTTAGTTTTTATTATTTAAAAAAAATACGTTATTGAAGTAATTGTAGAAAATATTCAAACGCAGTCCTGCCTTATAAAATGGGAATGAACATATTGTAGTCGAAAATATGTTCGTGTTTTAAATAGAATTTATTCTCAAAGATCAATATATCGCAAGAATCGAATATATTTTTTTCTACGCATAAATTGATAATGGATATAAAAGAAAATAATAAAACATATTTAAGAATTATTGAGTTCACTATTTCCAATGTATGTTTAATTGTTAAGCATGTTGTTTAGGATAACTATATCCGTTTGTATTTTTATTTTTGCTATCTTAATACAATAAAATATCCTTTAATGATGATTAAAGTTGATCAAAGGATATATAGGCCTAATCTGTTTATTTATCATGTTTTTTAGAAACTTAACCCATTCTAACAACACTTTTAAAAATAACTAAAGACACTCAAATTTTGATTGATTTGATTTTTAAACAATAATATGAGTCTAGATTGTTTAATTTGGCTGGATTTTAATCTGTATTTTGCGAGGGGGGTTAGGGTTGATCAAAATTGAAAGCATGATTGAAATAAACCCTAATTCACAGCTTAGGCCTATATTGTGTAATGTGGGTCTATTTGTAAATCATTAAAATTTATAACGATTTGCTAAGATTCGAGATTCGAAAATAAAACGTAGATTTGGATTCGATAAATAGTGGATTCGACCCATCTCTACATTTTATAAAACGCCTGGATTTTACACATTGTTGGTGACAGGTGGACAAGTAAAACTGCTCATTTAATTTCACTAATTGGGTAAATTTCTGTCCATTTCGTAAACTGACGTCTTCAATTGACCATTTCACAAACTGGGAAAAATTGCACAAACTCTTGCCTATTTCATGAACTGGAAGTTTTGTCCTACCAGCTACTACAAGCTTAGTTAAAATTCATTTTAAGAAAGTATGTGTTAAGAATTATAAGCTAACCCAACAGCAAACCTAACCTTTCATTTTAAAATGAATAAGTGCTTGAACCAAACATATTCCTAGTTTGTCCATTTTATGTACCAGGCAAAAACTCGTCCGTTTCATAAATTGGGTACTTCTTGGAGGTGCCTAGTTCATGAACTAGCAAGTCCATGGACTGGGCAGCGCAAGCGATACCCGATTCATAAACCGGCTGGGTTTTTGCCAGGTCCATGAAATTAACTTTTGAAAAAGCCAGCTCATGGAATGGGCAGAAATTTGCCCAATTCATCAAATGGCTAATTTCACTTCTTTTGGAGTCTAATACATAAAACCTATACAGCTACTAAGACATGGTGAAAAATAACAAAATACTTGCTTAAAGTACGCTTCTTACTTTCACATATTTATGGTACTGTTTTACTTTCACAAGCTTGCATAATATTATTGCGATTTTTAGCAGATGCCTTCAAATTAAGAGTCAAGATTTTTTTTATTCTTTCAAATAGGTATTATGAAATTTTTAATGTCCAATTTCTAAATAAAACACAAATGTTTGCCAACCAAGGATTGGTTTTTCAGGATTTAAGGAAAAATATTTATTCCAAATCTGAACCATTTTAAATGATAAATTTGCTTTTAATCTCAATGTTATTAGAGGCAGGTACATTCTTGAACAGTGAAGGTACAGCATTGTACTCCCTGCAAAGTGCGTGTAACCACAGTTGCGATGCAAACGCCGAGGTGGCTTTCCCATACAGCAACTTCCAGCTGGTGATGAGGGCCACAAAGGACATTAACCCAGGGGACGAGATCTGTGTCAGTTATGTGAGCGAGTGTGTTCTTGACCGGAGCCGCCACACTCGCCACAAGATACTCAGGTAGGACACAATACTCACTTCAAAATACATAGAGGATCAAACACAAGATATACGTAAAAGATACACAGGTAGAACATAGAGATTTTTTTAAGCTCAGGTTTGTCAATTCAATTCGATCTTGAGCACACTTCTCTCTCAAAAAGCTCTAAGGTATTAAATAGAGTTGAGCTTCAGTTGAATAAACATACTTTCTCATATAAAGAAAAAATATTGTAATAATGGGAGTTTTTGGCCTTTATATTATGAATCTTTACATTTTATGAGCCCCCAAACCCAAAAAAGTTGATTTTACCATTCTACTTATCCCTTTTCCTTGGCCATGGGTTTGAAATGGTGTGATGGATTTTCTTCAGACTTTATATTTAAATGTTATAGGTCTATACTTGGGGATTTTTTATTTTGACCCAAGCTCTTAAATTAAGGTTAGTTTACTGATAAGTGATTGTTTTTATTCCAAATTTTTCTAAAATGACTACAATGATTTTAATTAAAATGAGTATCTAGGGAGTGTTTAACCTCCCAAATATACTTGATTATAAAACAATAGTATTTTATTTAGTTTTATTTCTCATGTCAAACACTTTCCAGATATACATCCAAACAAAATTGTGAAAGTCATTTTTAAAAATCACTCTTCAGTAAACATATCTCTCTCTCTTTCAGTAAACATTAAAGGAAAAATAAACTATTAAGAGTAAATTTGATGAAGAAAACCCACCTAGGGAAAGAGGAAAAATGTGGGAAGAATCCAATGCACAAAGGTGACATCTTCTTCCTTTCTTCTGTCTTCTATAGTAGAAGTAGTCACACACACATTTTAACACAAATATCATAATATTTCGGCATTGTTGCCTTTATCAAACACAAAGAAGAAGAAAGTACATAGTACACAAACAATGGATTACTCCATTTTAAATTTTTAAAAAGAAACTGTTAGATATTTGTATTATGATATTTGTGTTAAAATGTGTGTGTGACTACTTCTACTATATAAGACAGAAGAAAGGAAGAAGATGTCACCTTTGTGCATTGGATTCTTCCCACATTTTTCCTCTTTCCCTAGGTGGGCTTTGTTCATCAAATTTACTCTTAATAGTTTATTTTTCCTTTTTCTTTAGTGTTATCACTTTCCTTTATTATAAAATTATCTAGCCATTGGGCCACCTCATTTTTAAACAGTAAACATTAAATGTATTATCAAACTAACATAAAAATGGCTCTAGCAATTTAAAAAAAAATATTTATCTCGGGAGTGTGTAAAATGTCAAATAAAACTGGTACTTGTTCATTTTGTAAAAAAATTGTTTTAAGCAAGGATTCAGATGGGAAATAAAGCCCGTTTATTGTTTTAGCAGGTACTACTGGCTCAATCTCTATTGGAGACAGTCATCTTCTTTGTTCTGTAGCAAACTTGGAGGGGGAAGGGGAGTATTTGCTGCCTGTGGTGAGACAAACAAGTTGGGGAAGCTAGTGACTTAATTGTGCTCTATTTATCAACAGTTATTTGTTAAGTTCAGCAAGAGAGAGAGAGAGAGAGAGCTTGAAAGATTTGGAGAAGGACAGACCTAGATTACGCTCTTCCATATTTTGGGGCATAAAAATGAAGGGAGAGAAAGTAGCTTGCCAAGGTCAACTATTTATGAGCATCAACCTGCCTGTTGTAGACGTAGTAGATAAGTTAAAAGCCCAATATACTGTGGCAAGGGTCTGCTACAGGTGGCTTCTTCGAATATTTTTCACATTGCTTGATGTTGGTGCAATCAACATCCAAATCATTTTCCGAAGCAATACGGGAGAAAATATTTCTCGAAGGAAGTTCCTGAAAATTTAGGCTTGGATCTAGTCAACAATCATATGGCTACAGTAGCCCCATGACTTTAGTGCTAACTGGCAGCTCACAGCTGATGGCTTTGAAAAGTTACCAGACCAAATTATGTTTCCCTATGCCGAACCATATGATTTGAAAAACATGTGTTTAGCAGCTGTCACTTCTGACACTCAAAATATAGGTATATACCTAAATGTTGACTGTCAGAAGTCAGCTGTGAGCTGTCAGTTAGAACCAAAGAAGCCATGGGGCTATTGTAGAAGAGCTTCAACCAGCGGTATTTACACAGATCTTCGAATGAAAATTCATCAGTATTTTCACTTACCACAAAATGAACGAGCACCATTACCCCAAGTAGCCCAAGGAATGCTCAAGTGTCTAAAAAAAGAAGAATCGTAAAACAGCATCTAGATGTTCCAATTGCCAGTTCCCTATCTGTGGTGAGCATACAGTCACTATTTGCCAGAACTGCCATGGAAATACAGATGTACACACTGAGAATAGTGACTAAAAATTAGAGTAAACAAAGCTCAGTGATTCATGTTGAAAAACTATTAGGATTCATAACACTTTTATTGTAATCACTAAGTTTCAATATTTATCCTTTCTTTTAGTTAAATTTAGTTTCACCTTTTATAAGAATTTTATAATAAATTCTAAGGTTCCTTTCCCTGCAACCGCACCCCCTGGAAAACCTGCACAATACATAAACCAACAAATTCACTCTCCAGCAACATAGCTAAAATAAATTATCCTATAAAAGGCCACCATACTTGTAATTCTGAAAACCTCATCTACCAACTGGAATGCAACCAGTGTCAAGCACAGTACATGGGTCTCACAACAGAAACACTAAGAAAGAGAATGAATGGTCATCGACATGACACAAAAATGAAAAATAAAGAGAAGCCTGTAGCAGCACATGCCGAAACCCATAATTGTGACTTTAATAACTGTTACACAACCAAGATGGTCAAAACCCTGAACAAATCAATATGCAACCCTTCACAACTAAGGATATGAGAACTGGCCCATCAATATACCATCAAATCCAGACAAGCCCCCAACCTCAAATAATTCCTCTCCTTCCTACCAGCACACTTATTATTAGATTCAATATAACATTATTCAGTGCTGCTATCTATACAGTGTTATAACTGAAAAACAGTCATCTGTGGACAGTAAACCTTACAGTTCAACCAAAAGCATCAGTCTACTCTCCTGACCTAATGAAGCTGTCTGTGACAGTGAAAGCTTGTCCTTAAAAATGTGTTTGTGTTTTTTAGTGTTATATCTAAACAATTTCTACTTCAGTATCACCTAGATAAGTGTGCTGGCTATCCCTCCTAATTCAAACCATGATTTAGCCTAGTGCTCTATACCACATAACCATAATATATTCTAAGTAATATAGCTTAATATGTTCTAAAAATGTTAGTACTTGAACTTTAAAGTGTAGTACTTTATAATAATCTTGTATAAGATGATAATTATTTGCGTAGTTTGTGATTCTCTACAATTAGTGAGAATTTTTAAATATTTTTCTTTGTAATTTTTTTGTGATTGTTAAAATTTTTAATAAAAGATTGTAAATGAAAACATCTCAATCAAAAAAGTAAAGAACGTAATTAAAAAGGATACACAAATTCTGAAATTATATGAATATAACAAGAATGGGACGCTCACAGATTGACTTCGAGCATGGCGCTCACCCTCGACCAATGGCGTTAGGAGATAAGGCTCGACCAACGGAGGGTTAAAAGGTGTTAAAATAAAGAACATTTAAGAAGAGTAAAAAATATATTTTTATTTTGCACTCTTCCAATATGTAGTTAAATATAAAACACCATTTTCAAGAGGGATTAACTAATAAAAATAATGTATTAAAATTAAATTTGATTTGTATTATTCATTATTTGTTCAAAATTTTGCTATTTGTTTCAATAAAAATGCTATTCGCACACCCTTATTTATATTATGTTTTTATGATATATAAGGTGAGACAGTCAAATGGCAAGATTTAATAAAAATCACAATAAATGAAAACGATTTTAATTTTTTTTTTTTACATAAATGTAATGTACATGAGAGGAAATAACCAGTATACCTGGAAAATGTTCATTTTCTGAAGATGGTGTCAGTAAGATGCTGTCCTTGGTTTTGTACACATTGTCAGAGTCTGAAAGCAAAGCTGCTCATGACTTTGCATAATATTTTCAACGGAATGTTGTTGACCTCTTGGTGAATTCACTCCTTCAAATCATCCCTGGTCGTTGGCAAGTTCTTGAAAACCTGGCATTTAAGGTATCCTCAGAAAAAGTAGTGAGGAGCCGTCAAGTCTGGTGAACGCGCAGGCCACGGGAAATCACCGAACTTGCTGATGAGACGACCAGGAAATGCAAGCCTCAGCAAATGCATTGAAACTCCGGCAGTATGGCAAGTTGCGCCATTTTGCTGGAAAAGTGTGTTTTCATCTGTGTCATAGTCATCGAGTGCAGGCAGGGAAAAAGTTGCCAACATTTCAGTGTAACGATCAAAGTTCACCGTCACCGTGTTACTGTGTTCATTAAAAAAACTAGCGCTGATTATTCCACTAGATAATACTGCACACCAAACTGTCACTTTTTCTGAATGGGAGGGTTTTTCATGGAGATCGTGTGGGATATTTTCAGCCCAGTACTGAAAATTCTGCTTCTTGACGAAGCCACTAAGGTGAAAGTGGGCTTCGTCACTCATCAATAAGTTGTGAACTCTCTTCACTTTGTTCAATGAGATTTAACATCTGTTGACAAAAGCGTACTCTGCTATTGTAATATTGAGGTTTGAGGTCTTGCACAACCTGAATCTTGTATGGATGTTAGTGAGGGTCGTTCTTCAGAATCCTTCTTACGGTTCAATTACTGAGACCGAATTCTACGCTGTGTCGTCCAGCCGATTTTCACGGACTTCTTGCTTAGGCTACACACACATGATCAATATTCTCTGGGGTCCAGCTTGTTTTTTCACTACCACCTCTTTTCCGTGTTGTGCTAACAGTGGCTTCAAAATTTCTCACCCAGAGGCCGATAGCTTTTGCAGAAGGCACAGGAGCGCACGGGGTTAAATGAAACTCTTGCCGGTAGGCGCGTTAAGCACCAATGAAACTATCTTCATTTTTGTAATACGCCTTTACAGCAAACGCACGCTGCTCCAAAGCTACTAAATTCCGGGTGTCTAGACGCCCAAGGTTAAGTCCACCACTCTTATAACCTCCCACCATGCCCGCCAGCCCTTCCTGGAATCTTGCTGTTTGATTGCCTGACCCTTTATTATTTGTATTATATTTAATAATGTCAAAAGCTTTTCAAAGTATATTACCACATTAGTATAAAAACAATATCTATTTTTAATACAAAATTAATCTAGAACATCATTTTTATAATTTACTGTTCCTGTCCCAATTCTGATATTTTGACTCATTTCCCATCCCGATATAAAAATGTCATTTCCATCTATCCCTTGTTTTAAGGTTAGATTACTAATGGTTTAAAAAGAAAATTTGAAATATTTGTTATATATTGAAATATATATAATATTGTGTTTGTCCCTTTTATATGTTTCTATTCACCTTTCTATACCTTCTTCCAAACATAATGAAATTGCCTCATAAAGAGAAAAGAGGTTTTCCTGATTTAGATAAACTAATTATCTGTAACTTCTAATTTTTAGCTTATTAAATCTATAACTATGCTTTATTTTAGGAAAAATTTTGAACTTTCTCCAAGCTGAGGAATCAAGTAAATATAACAACATACATGAATATTTGTTTAGTGAAAATTAATTTGTAATTTACACGACAATCCAATATGATTAAAAATAATAATTTTAGACTTCTATATTTTTATCAGCTTTGTATTTGTCAAAACAAGATTTATTTTTGCAGTGAACATGAAACTAACAAATATAGAAATCAAGGCTGTAGATTTAGATGCCTCACAAACCCTTATTTTTTCATGCATAAAACTTTATTTTAAAATTAGAATAGTGGATTAACTATAGGAATATTTCATTTGATTCAGCTTTGTTTCTAATTGAAAAATAGGATGCCTCACACCCCTAAGTCATTATTTGTGTCTGTTGCAGCCAGCACTACCTGTTTGCGTGCAGGTGCACCAAGTGTGAGTCTCAAGTGGAGGATCCTGATGTCACAAGCGAGGAGGAATCAGATGAGTCCAGCGAGGAAGAGAAGGAGTTTGAAATCGACTAGAGACAGCTATTGTGAAAATTTATGGACTCTATCTATCTTTGCACTAGAGTTACAAAGTTGGCAATGCACGAATAAAACAGTTGGCTACCTGAACACTTCCAGTTGACCCGATACTTTTAACCTTTTTAAAAATAAGTTAGATATTAAAAATAAGAATTAATTTCCCCCTCTCATTTATTTGAGGTTTTTAATGTGCACTTTCTGAGCCGACTGATTAGATAAAACATGATAATTTATATAAGAGAGAGCAAAAGGTCCTACCAATTTTGTCGGTAAAGGTATTTTCAGTTACCTTCTAGGGCTTTTTTACATGCTACAATAATATGGGACTGAAGGAAGCTGTGCTACATAATTTTATTGCTAAAAAATATTTGCCAACCCTGGCTGGTTTTGAATCCACAAACCTCGGGTCCTGAGGCGAGCACTTTACCCCAAGACCACTGAGATCGACAATAAGACTCCAATCAGCTGTATGTATTCTTAGTTAAAGCTCTACACCAAGAGTTGAGATACTTTGATTATCACATTTGACAGGTAGTGTCATTTTAACCAATAAATGCCATTGGCTTATATACACCTAAACACATACTGAAAGATCTATCTGAAAATAAACATAGGGTTTGATTTCCTTTTTCAGGTGTCAATTTTAAAGATGTATAAAATATAATCATTAGGGATGGGCCGATCAGCCCTTTTGTGAACTACTGTGGCCAATCATTTAGTGTTTCTTTACAATATTACAAAGGCAATAGTGAAAAAAACATACATTTTTAAATAAATAAATTTGTTTCTTGGAATTCTAGGGGTGTGCGAATAGGATTATTCATCGAATCGAATAGTACAAATCTCCTTACTTTTTGATAAAAATAATTTAAAATAGTAAATTCCTATTGAAAATATGGTTTAATATTTAAGTATGCAAAATATAAAAAGAAAAAAAATTATTTCAAAACATTATTTGACCTGGTATTATTAAAAAAAAGACTGAATTAAAAAAATATCAGTAAATTGAGAGAAACCTTTGATCCAGTTTTTTAGAATACGGGTTCCACCTAAATCAAATTTTTGAATTTTGTGATAAGTTTTTAACAGAAATTTAAATTTAAAAACTGCATGGAGACTGTTTAACTGGTCAGTGTAGAGATTATATTTCTATACATTAAAATATTATTATTATTATTATTATTATTAGAAAGGGTAAAATAATGGGGTGATTAATAAAGTTCTCATTTTATAATATGCAAGGCCTACTTTTGTTTGTGTGATCATTAGCTTTCATCCCAAAATTTGGTTGGATCCTAAACAATTCCACTGTCAGCTGAAAGCCTAGGCAGCATTAAGAAGGCTTACTAGGGAACTTAGAAGTGTGGTAGCTTCCTGTTGCTTTCCTCACTGATCCAGAAGGTATTATTGCACATGATTCTGCCATGTCACCAGCTGACTCTACAAACTACACCTTCACTCCATTCATTACAGGGACTTGCTGTATACTGAATGCTATTACTAGTCTCACTCATACCTCTCCCACTTTCATATTGTACAACAATAAATTTACTAAAATAACACAACAGTGATGAATGATAATTAGTTCTTGAGCGCTTTAAATGTTTTCTAGACTTGACACACCCCTTAAAAGTTATATAAGCTTGACCCCCCTTAAATGTATTTTATGTATGTATGTTAGGTTATCTTTCTAGGTTTGACATCCCTTAAATGTTGTCTAGGCTCTTGCCACCCCTTAAACGTTTTCAAGCTTTGAAACCCCTTAAATGTTTTCTAGATTTAACACCCCTTAAATACTTTTTAGGTTTGAAACCCCCTTAAACGTTATCTAGCTTTGAAACCTCTTAAAAAGTTTCAAGCTTTGAAACCCCTTAAATGTTTTCTAGATTTGACACCCCTTAAATACTTTTTAGGTTTGAAACCCCCTTAAACGTTATCTAGGCTTGACACCCGTTAAATATGTTTTTTTTTGTTTGAAAGTTTTTAAATGGCCTTATGGTTTGACACCCCTTAAATGTTTTTTAGGTTTGAAATCCCTTAAATGTTCTCTAGGCTTGACGCCTTAAAATTTTTCTAGGTTTGAAACTCCATAAATGTTTTCTGGGTTTGATACCTATTAAATGTTCTCTAGACTTAACACCCCTTGTAAGCTCTATTATGTCTGGATCACCACCCTGTCCTCACAACAGACTGACAAGCACTCAAATGGTTAACCTTGCAATACTGCCCTCTCCCCTTCATTTTCCCATAGTCACTATGAGTCACAACTGTTTTTCTCTCAACCAGCTTTTATAAAAAAAACCTCCCCCTTCTTCCAACCTTTAGGCAGGCCTCCTGTCTCAACAATTGCTTCCATGCTCCCATAAACTTACAGGTCTGGACAGGACTTTAAAGAGATTTAGGACTTAACTATTCAGAGTTTCGAATCAAATATTCGGCCCTTAATTATTCATAATTTCGAATATTCGCACACCCCTATGAAATTCATAATAAAAATATTAATAAACATAAAGTGATATTGATATAAAAAATTGAAATATGATTTGGAAACTATTTGAATAAGGAGATCAAGAGTTACATGGTAGTTAAATATTTTAGACCTGTATCATATAAATCCAAAATGCTCAACTGTGAACAATAATTATTTCCAAATTAGCTCAAGGTTATTCAAAGGATACTATCTTGTTAATGTGTGTTCGTTCATCTTTTCCATGAAAAGTAGCAAAAAAAAAATTACTATTGATATTTTAAATCATGTCTATTACTTAAAACAATCAAATGACAAAATAAGTATTTTAAAGTGATTAAATAAAGTTATCAGTGAATATTTATAAAATAAGTATTCAAGATGAAAAATATGTTCGGTTCAGCAAGTGAGGGGTGTCAAATTTAGAGAGTACATTTAAGAAAAGTAACTTTTAAACCTGGATATTTTGCTGTTTCATAATTAGTGAATATTGAAGAGGTGCCAAACATTATGTTTTGTAGTATTTTTTCCCTATGCAAATAATTAAATATAAAACACCATTTTCAAAAGACATTAACCAATAAAAATAATTTCCATCAAAAATGTAAAAATTAACAATTTTATTAATTGTATTATCTGATATTAATTCAAAATTTTGTTATTTGATTTGATTAAAGAATGTTATTGGCGCACATTTTTATTCATTTTAGTATGTTATTTTTTATTGTTTAGCAATTTTTTTTAAGCACCGGGTCTTATTATTCGCTCCAGTTATACGCCTATGTATTAATTACTCTACTGTTTTAGGAATGAGGAAGATTGAATTTAGAGGTGTACCTACATTTGTGTGGATAGAGTGGGAAACCATTTAGGAAAAACCACCTTTAATACATTTGGCCAAATTCAAACTAAATATTCCCCACCTCGATAGTCTAGTCTCTTGCGAGAGTGGTGCCTTAGACCATGCAGCCACCGGAGTGGGTTTTAATAATATTATAGCTTTAACAAGTCTTACCATATTAGTTTAGCAATCAATATATTTTAAATATAAAACTATTATAAAGGCTAATTTTAAAATTTCCTATCCTGAATTCTGATATTTTGACTAATTTCCTGTCCTGAAATAAAATACATTCCTGTCCATCCCAATAAAAAATAAATCTTTTCTGTTGCTTACAGAATACTGACCTTCAAATCTACTTTCTAACAGATTATATTTCTCTCACACTTTGTATCACTTGCGAGAGTAGCGCATGAGAAGTTAGGCCACCAAAGTGGGTTCCCTCTATCAGACAATCCCTTCCTAACCAAGTGATAGAACAAAGGACATGGTTGTCTGCCACCCAGCTTAAAACTGGCGAGTCACAACTAGATTGTGCCATAGTCAGCTGATGATCTTGGATTGGAAGTTGGTGTAGGCAATTTGTTTAGAGGAAATGCTCCTGCATTAGTGTGGAGAGGCATTGGTATGACCCCACACCCCTCAACATTTGCCTGCACCATAAATTGAATCTTTTACGAACCAGGCGCTTTGGACATGTGGGGCAAGTACCAGAAATTTTTTAGCTAAAAGTTCTTATCTATAACTCTTGACAGGAAATTCAAGACACAAAGCTTTTCTTTCACCAGAAGATGGAATATTAACTGGACTGTAATCTCTTTAGTTGTAAATGTGAACCTTTGGCTCTATAATTTACCATCTAGTGCTCAAGTCATGATCTTTTATCCTCTCACTGTTGACAGGATCCAACCATCGGGTGCAATATTTTCTCTTAAAGTACACCTGATTAAATAAATGTGATAGAGCAGTGACTGTACAGCAACCAGAGCTATTACACTTTCTACTTGTTCACTGTGTAGACATTTGTATACATTCAAAGTAAGCCTGTGCTAATCCAAGATTTTCAATTTGTAATTGATTTTGAATTGAATAATACTCTAATAATGAAAGTTTTTATAATCACAACTGGATTACCTACAAGTAATTTTTTTTGGCACAGAGTCTTACTATCCATTTGGATTATAAAACTATGTACTAATTACTTTAATGTATGAGAAAGGTTGATTTAAAAGGAAGTGTATACCTGCATTTGTGTGAAGAGAGAGTGAAACTCTATTTAGGAAAAACCATCCTCATTACACCAGAGTGAGATTTGAAAGCCTTTCTCCCAGTCATCAGCAGTATAGTCTATTGTAAAAGTAATGCCTTAGACCATGTGGCCACCGAGGTGGGTAAATTGAATTTGACTTTTAGAATAAACAATTTCATTATTTTAATCTAGTGCACTAAAATATTAAGGCCATAAAATCAGTCTTTTAATTATAATATTTGCTTGTTTCTATACTCAAGTCAAATAATGTGTGTTTATCCATACAAAAAAACAAGAAAATTTGGCTATGTAACTTAACTAAAATATTATGATGAAACTGTTAATTGTATTTTAATAATAAATCAATGTTAGTTTCTATATAATAGGTTAAAATTATTCATAAGTTTAACTTTAAATTTAAAATTTATAAGCTTCACATAGGTTTATTGCAAAGGTAACTTGTAATAGGAACTATGTTATGTGTCATCATTGTTTGTATTCTTAGCTACCAAAACAAATTTAATATAGTTTATTCATGCTGTATTATAAGGTCTGCATTTATTGAGCCAGACTTGATATTTACTTAGGCAAATTAACATAAAAAAAAAACTGTACCATCTTTTGTGTGCAGATGAATATAATGATGGGCATAATTGAATGATTTTAAGACTTGAATAATCATTCGATTCTTTGAAGGATAATTGAATGAATCGAAAGAATCATTTGAATGATTTTGAAAAGTAGTAAAGAGTCTACAATAATCAGATGTTAGCTAGGTATTACACTACTTGCTGGTTTTGCTTTTTGTTACGATCCTCTTCATCCTGCTGCTGGTTCTCTCAACACATTCCTTTGCATTTGAAGCTTATCAATACTTGTATATTATTTAGTTCCTTGTGCCTGTGTCATAGACCAAAGTACAGCCAAAACAAAATACTATACAGTGAATGCATCAGTCATATAAGTAACACACCATCAATAGAAATACTTTTGCGAAAGGATAAAATAAAGAACATGTATTTCCCTGTGTGTTTAAAAGAGTCTAGATAATGGACCCTCTAATATTTCCTATAAACATAAAAAATTATAAGTTTTCAATCCTATTTTTATATCGGTTAAGTGATTATACACTTTTGATTTGAATATATGAATAATCTGATTATATACCACCTGGAAGCTTCGCATTGAATCAAACACACAAGACTACAAATCGACAAACAGCAACGTAAGTGTTAGTTTTATTTATGAAAGAATAATAAACAATTAAAGAACAAAGAGCACATGCTCGCCACTCGGAGATATAGACGGAAGTAACAAAGACGTTGCGTAAGACGCTTTGGTGATGTCATCAGAGAAGTGGCTTCATAAATCTTAAAGTAGAATAGTTACTAAACCCGTGTTTGCTGTTACAGGCCTAGTTAAGAGAATGTTCATTTATTATACACAACACCCCCTCTCAAACACGTGTTAACTTTATTAATGTCTATCACGCCAAGTCCTTGTATGCACTGATGATGGCTTGGTCCGAACAGTCCTTTCGTGAGCACATCAGCTACCATCTTGTTTGTTGGAATGTATTTCACATTGATTTCGCCTCGTTCAAAAACTTCACGCACATAGTGATGCCGAATGTCAATGTGTTTGGTACGAGAGTGGTACACAGGATTATGCATGAGCTTTTCTGCTCCTTGATTGTCACAATAAACAAGAGTTGGTATTGCATTAACACTCAAGAACCCGATTTCTTTTAACAGGTTTCGTAAGTAAACTGTCTCTTTTGCTGCATCCGTAAGAGCCATGTACTCTGCTTCAGTGCTTGAAAGAGCCACGGTGGATTGTTTTCTCGCCTCCCATGTCACGGCAGAGCCTGCCACTTGAAAGGCGTAGCCTGTGTATGATCTTCTGTCATCAAGGGCTCCTCCCCAATCTGCATCCACGTATCCAATCAGTTCAGCGCCAGATCTCTTGTAGACTAGTCCATGGTTGCTCGTACCTTTCAAGTATCGTAAGACGCGCTTCGCCGCAACCCAGTGTCCTTTTCCGGGGTTTAGGTTGTACTGGCTCAAAGAGCTCACCGCATACGCAATGTCTGGTCGTGTAGATACTGCGAGGTACATCAGAGAACCGATGAGTTGCTGGTACGGAACTTCGCTCATTTCCTCTGCCTCCTCCTCCGTAGATGGCTCCATGGCTTTGGATAATTTGCTGTTTCCATCTAATGGGGTATTTACCGGTTTGCAGTCTTGCATTCCGAACTTTTTGAGAACATCTTCTATGTACGATTTCTGTGACATAGTGACCAACTTTGAATTTTCATCTTGTTTGAATTCAATTCCAAGACAGTAGTGCAGCTTTCCTAAGTCTTTCATTTGGAAGTTTTGAGACAAATCGTCTCTCAATCTTGTGTAGGCTTCTTTACTGTTTGTAGCTATGATCAAATCATCTACATAAACAACCACGATAAGAGTCACACAACCATCATTCATGTGGTACACACACTTGTCACAATCTAATTGTTTGAGTCCAAAAATTTCTAGTCTCTCGTGCAACTTTTTGAACCACTGTCGGCCCGACTGCTTTAGGCCATATATGGACTTTTCGAGTGAACAAACTAGACGCTCCATTCCAGGGGTAATGAAACCGTCCGCCTGTTCCATATAGATCTGTTCGTCAAGATCTCCATTTATGTAGGCCATTACAACATCAAGCTGATACAAAGTAAGGCCTAACTCAGCTGCTAGGGCAGCAACTAGTCTTATTGAGCTAAGTCTCGCAACAGGTGAAAATGTTTCATGGAAATCAATCCCTGGGCGTTGGTTATAGCCCTTCGCTACCAACCGAGCTTTCCGGCGTTCGACGTTACCGTCTGGCCCATACTTTGTTCTGAGTACCCACCGACAACCAATGACAGCTTTATCTTTTGGGCGTGGTTTCAATGTCCAGGCCTTGCTGTGTGTCAGAGCGTTGAACTCAGCTTCCATCGATTTCTGCCACTCAGCTGCATAAGGTCCTTCTAAGGCTTCTTGTACAGATGGATTTACTGCCTCTTCATACATCAAGCTCGCACTTTCAGGTTTTGGCGTAACCAGATTAAAATGTTTTGCTGGTCGTCCCGGCTTTCCTGTTTTAATCAATTTAGGTCGACCAGGCCCCCTCTTATTCTCAATCACTGTGCAGTCTTTGCTTAAATTTTCTGATTTGAGGTAATTCTCATTGACTTCAATAGGCCTATCAGGATCAATGGGATCACTTTCTTGAACTTTATCTACATGTCCATCAGCATTAGAAATAGGGTCTTTCACACTGTTATCAACATATAAGTAAGAAGGTTCAAAGTTCGCACACTCCTTTTGTTCATCCGAAACTTTGACAGTTTCAAAATTTTCCAAAAATTTTACATCTCGGCTTCTCAATATTTTTTGTTTTTCTGGGTCCCAAATTCGATACGCTTTCGATTCAGTAGAGTAACCCACAAAAATACCTGCCTTGGATCTTGGGTCAAACTTTCCTTTATTTGGGGCCTTATTCAGCATATATGCCTTGCAACCAAACGTCTTGAAATGTCCTATTTTTGGTTTTAGCCCGAACCAAATTTCATAAGGGGTTTGTTCTTCCAGCTGTTTTGATGGACATCTGTTTCTGATGTAAGCAGCTGTGGCAATCGCTTCGGCCCAAAAACTTGTTGGTAAGCCAGACTCCAACAGCATACATCTTGCCATCCCCACCAGCGTGAGATTCATGCGTTCAGCTTTGCCGTTCTGTTCTGGAGTTTCTGCTACGGTATGTTCTCTTCTTATCCCTGCGATGCGCATTTCTTCTGTGAACTCTTTTCCGCAGTACTCCAGGCCATTGTCTGTCCGCAAAGTTTTGATTTTCCTTTCGTGACGGTTTTCCGCTAATGCTTTGAATGTTTCAAAAGCCTTTTTCACGTCACTTTTATGTTTTAGAAAATGAACTTCTACCCAGTTAGATTTATCATCGATAAACGTTGCAAAATAAGAAGCACCACCATGAGATTTCACTCTCATTGGGCCACAAACATCTGAGTGCACTAATTCAAGTAATTTTTCACTCTTCGACTCAGACCTTTTTGGAAAAGGCGTAGCAACTTGCTTTCCTAAGATACAGGTTTCACATGTTGAAAATGTTTCTGATTTCTTAAAATCCATACCGCTAACCATGTCTTTCTGAACGAGTTTCTGCAAGTCATACGCATTTAAATGTCCATATCTTCTGTGCCACTTTTCAAGTTCACTAAGATTGCCTGCCTTACTCACGTTAGCTACATGTGTCGAACTCTCACTTTGCATGTAAGGTTCGATAAAATACAAATTTCCACGTTTACGAGCAGTTAACAACACTTCACCATTTTCGACAATTTCAGCATCATTTGCATTAAAACACACGCTTCGCCCTTTTTCAACAGTTTTTGAAATTGAAAATAAATTTGTCTTAAGTGTGGGTACAAAAAGAGTGTTTTCTAACCTCACTTTTACAAATTGGCCTTTTTTATTTGAAACATTCATTACTGCAGTTCCAATGCCTTCAATGTCAGTTGTTCTGTCATCCGCTAACCTAACCTTCTGACTTATGGTTGGCGTGAGTTCCAAAAAACTATTCTTGTCGCGGCACATGTGTGTTGTTGCTCCACTGTCAACACACCACACGTCATCTCTTCTCGTTAACTTCGCACAGAGAGTGCTCACTGAAGATGATGTCAATGTCACGATCTCTTCTGCAGCTGCATGGGTTTGCTCTGATGCCATCGAAACTTGCTTTTCATTCGCCATTTTTGTCCAGCAATCGGCTGCCTTGTGTCCCAATTTTTTACAATAGTTACACTTATATAACCGTTTTGATGCTTTAAAATTCCTATTTTGATTTTGCACACCACTTTGACCTTGGATCTGAAAAACTTTATTATTTTGATTTGTAGGTAGGCCTACACAGTTTTTATCCGGAGGTTTGTTTTTATTTAGACTTCGCCCTATGGAAGATTTTACATAGAAAGCGCCCGCACCATTTAAGTCTGCTTTCTTGTCCTGTCTTGCACTGAATTCTTCTAGAAGTTTTACTTTCAAAGACTCTGTGTCCGGTAGTTCATCTCTAGCTTCGATTGCACAACGAAAATTATCGTAGCTATCTGGCACACTGTATAATAACACGATGGTTAATAATTCTTCAGAAATGCGAATATCCATTTCATTGAGTTTGTCAACTGTGTTGAGAAAATTCGTGAGATGATCCGCCATGTTTTCTCCTTCTTGCATTTTTGTGAACAAGAGTTTTTTCAAAAGTGTAGCTTTTCTTGCAGGCCCTCTAGACTGGTAAACTAGTTCTAGTTTTTGCCAAACGTCTTGCGATGTTTCACAATGTCTTATGTGACAAAGTTCTGTAGGACTCACAGCTAAAATAATATCAGCTTTAGCTTTACGGTCAGCTTTGTCCCACGTGGCCGCGTGTCTAGCGGTATCAGCAATTGCTTCCGCGTCAGCACCTACAGCCGCTTTAGGCCTAGGATTGGTTCCATCGACGTATTCCCAGTGGTCGTTCTTAATTAAAATTGCTTCCATTTGTTGTCTCCATGTATCATAGTTTTCCTTTCCCAGCTTTTCTATATGCGTCGAGAATACGGACATCTTGAATGAATGGATGTGATTTCAGGCGGCACTAACGATACTTATATTACCGCATTTACACTGCCCTATCACGTTAACAAAACAAATAGTCAATGTTTATCTTCTTCCAAAACGTTAATACAGCGTCCTGAACCCATAACCTGTTAGTTTTATTTATGAAAGAATAATAAACAATTAAAGAACAAAGAGCACATGCTCGCCACTCGGAGATATAGACGGAACTAACAAAGACGTTGCGTAAGACGCTTTGGTGATGTCATCAGAGAAGTGGCTTCATAAATCTTAAAGTAGAATAGTTACTAAACCCGTGTTTGCTGTTACAGGCCTAGTTAAGAGAATGTTCATTTATTATACACAACAGTAAGTTTTCTGTGTAATGATATTTTGTGTACAAATATGAGAATTTAAAATTATTTGAATGAATAAAATGATAAGATGATATGAGTATTATGCCCGGCCATTGTTTTATTAAATACTTACAAAATACACACTTATATATTTAATGGGGATGTACATTTAAAAAGAAACTATGTATTATAAGTTATAATGAAGCAAAATAATCTAATCATTTTGTAATTTTCATTTGAATTATTTTTGGCTGCTATTCAATTGTAAACTGTACAACCACATACACTTTGTATTAAATTAGCCTTAGAATAATTTGAAAGCGTAAGCTCAATTATTGTGTAGCATTGGGGGCTATTTATTGAAAATGGACCTAATGGAAATGAAGACTTGTATAGCGATAGCCTGGAACCATTCATAATAATAGGGGCGATTTTCCTCAGCAATTCTGGAAAGGGAGTGTTAAGAGAATGTATCGGCCAGCTCACATCAAGTCAGTTACTGTTTTCATTCGAATGATTTTTGGAAAGTATCTATTATTCATAATGAAATGACTAGATTCTTTTCATTCGATTCTGTCCATCACTACATGAATAATAAAAGTTTAATTAGTTTACTATGGTTTCACACGTTTGCTGAAAAATAAGCTCAGAACAGAAACAGGGTCATCTTACGAGTTCTAAATCGATAAGAATTTATCTTCATTGGCGTGAGCTGTTATTGCTAAAGTTCAACTCATTTCTATTTTCCACTCTGCTGGAGATCTTCAGCACAGAGGACCTAATCAAATCTAAAAAAAAATTACTTTCTCAAGTCAATGTGCATGCACATTTGAAATAACCTGCTAATGGAAAGTGTTTCTGTAGTGGATTGTGCCATGGCGCAGCATTGCGATTTGAAAACATCCATTCTCACACTGATCTAAAATACATGTTTATTCATTAGAAAATAAAATATGTAAATAATTAATTAGCTGTTGTAAGTTTGCATCGCAAATCCACCACAGATAAATAGATAGTGTGTGAATTGCTGAGCCACTCAAACAGATTCTGATCTCTATTTTCAGCAAACGTGCGAATCAAGCTTTACAATTTATATTTAAGTGGGTATATTTCTGTCTTTGTCTATCTTAACCACGATGATTATAAGGTGTTTGGGGTGTTAGTCACAACCTAGAAGTATACCAATAAATAAAACTACGTTCCTAATTGTGGTGGATTGAGCACTCGCTCATACCCTTGTGAATTTATAAAAATGTGCATCATATGCTTCAAGATTCATGACAAACACGCCACAAAAATAGCTGACTCCATTTAACAACTGATATACTTAAGGTGACTGTTGACATTGGAATATAACTTTACTTTTTATTATATTTGGAAGAAGGTACAGGAAAGGTTGATAGAAACACATAAGACGAAAAAATACTTGGTTTTTACAATGAAAAGAAGAACAGGGTTCACACTTAACATTGCTGCCATTGAAAAAAGAGTTCATAGAGTTTTTATTTTGGAAAATATCTTAAAATATTACCATTTCTTATGTAATGGTGATAAGAAACATGGTAAGTATCCAAATTTACTAAGCAAATGAGAAGTTGTAAAAAAAATAATTAAAAAATGTCATGATTGTTTAAAAACTAGCAAGAAATGCAAAATATTACTTTGAAATTTCCACTGTATCTTGAAAAAATGATACACGAGCACAAGTATCCCCACCCCCCCCCCCCCCCCC
>CABFOW010002520.1:11235-59168 GCA_902141385.1 Timema californicum | reverse complement strand
GATCTTAATCTACAGTTGATATAACCAGGATTTTCCTTGTGCCCAGGGTCTAGATCACTCGTATTTAAAAGCAGAATCTATTATGAATATGTGAGACTGGCAGCTACAAGATATAAAAGCCTTGCTAATTTTATGCTACTCAATTGCTAAAGTATTAATAATATAAAGTCACACTAAATGTGTCTTTAGACAGTGACTACAAGCTGCTGCTGCTGCTGCTGGCAAACACAAAGGGATGGAAATTTAAGAGAAAATTAGCAAAACAAGAATAAGGGTGTGGAGGCTCAAAAATAAAGAGGAAAGAAAGTTATATTTAAGAAAGACTTAGCATGATAAAAGGAAATGGAAGGAGACACCATGGTCAAGCGATAGGGTGAAGGAAGTAGTGGAGGAAAATAAAGCATTCAGGAGTTTTAAGAATAGGAATGAGGAAACAGGATGAATATAAGGAGAAGGAGAGTGAAACATGTGGTACAGGAAGCAATGAAGGATCAGATGCTGTAAAGGAATGTGGAAAGAAGGGGTGTGCTGTATATTATGGAAAGAGGTGGATAATGCATTTAAGAGGATGAAACAAGGACAAACACCAGGTGTGGACAAACTAACTGTGGGATTTACAAGAGGTGTATGATAAATATGAATACCATGGATATACAGGGTGCTGGGAGTGATATGAAAGAAGAGCAAAGTACCAAAAGATTGGAATTATAGTATCACTTTTAAAGAAAGACAGAAAGAGGTGTATGAATTATAGGTAGGGACATGCAAGATTCGCATTTGCAATAACGTGAAATTTTACACAAATTCAGTTTTCACACGAATAACATGAATTTAAGCTTTTTTCCCCCTAAATAAACACAATTATTTATCTGTAATTTAGAAAATATGAATAGTATTAGATTTTGCTTATTTTAAAGGTATAAAACGGAACACACGATGTGAGTATTTTCAGTTTTTTTAAAACATTAAAAGTCATGATTTCTACTTTTACACATTACGATACTTAAATTTCGATAGATCAATTGTTTTTTTTTCAGCCTTTAGAAGATTTTAGGCTAGGTCCAAGCAAGGACATAAATATATATGGACTTTGTCTTGCTACTGGCGGTTATGTTTGGCATAATTATATTAGTTTATTCTTATTCCCTTCTCCTTATTTGATAGTAGTATAGTCTTCTATAATGACATTTTTCAGTGTTGTTATTGTTTGGTCTAAACATAAGTTTATAGTCAATTATTTCGATATTGCTATTTGTAAAACTTGAAGGTAATGATATTGAGAAATCGAGTTTAATGTTACTAAGGATGAAATTTTAGTGTATATTTATATTTGATTTTCCTCCGAATATGTTAATAGATTTCAAATAATTCTAGAAACATGTAGTTCCATAGCCTGTCCCTTTGTTTGTATGTGTTTTTTCAATGTGTGAAGTGTAATATAGTGCAATAGTTTGAGTGTTTCTGCACTGTCTTATTATACATTAATAAATAGTTAAATACACAATATGAAAGAAAAATGTAGACAGTTTTATCCTAGTTCTTTTAATGAATACTAATTTTATTTGTATTTATGTAGATAATAACAAAACATTCATCATAAAATAATATCACTTTTTGAGAAAAATAACCCCACTTTTCACCTAAAAATAAGCTCATCTTTTACACGTCTCTAATTATAGGGGAATAATGCCAATAAGCCATTGAACAAAAATATATGCGAAAATACTGGAAAAAATAATAAGGAAGAAAATAAAATAAAGTTGGAGAGAGTAACAACACAACAGATACATACAAATAGACTTGATCTTTTCCAGACTTCACGTCCATGCATGGGCATTCCTCTGTGATGTCATTGCAAGCTGCTCCTAGCGTTAGTGCCCCAAACTAGTTTACGAGCTCAGCTAGTCCTGTAAGACTGCTCACCCCATGGGCTATAAGCATGTAATGAGGAACGAGTGTGTCATGAAATTTAGCAAGGTGTAGTATGACGTGATTATGTCAAGGGAGATGATAAGACCTAGTAAATCTATAAAGTTGGATGTAGTAGAGAGGATCTAATAAGAGGGTGGCAGGAGAGTTCTATATGTATGTGAGAGACCTGTTCTGAAGAATATAATTGCCCTTGAAGTGTAAGGAAGTGGTGTACTTTACTTTATACCTGTAGTCAAATATGCAGCAGAAACATAGACAATGGATGTAAGAGAGCCTAGTAAAGTGGAGGCCGTGGGAAATAAAATTGTGGTCACCAGGATAAGGAATGGAGTTATCTGGGAAAGAGTGGGAGTAAGAGAGTACTTGAGATAGTAGAGGAAGCAAGATTCAGATGGTATGATAATGTAATAAGGAAGGAAACAGGGAGGATACCAAAGAGAAATATGTAGGAAAAAGACTGCAAAGGAGACAAATAAAGGAGCAGATAACACAAAGTGTGCAATTGGGAGGAGAAGAATGATGCAAGGATATGGGCATTTTTACTAAACTGACATGGATACAGGCTTGAAACAGTGGTTGATGATGATTTTCACTAATAGAAATGACATTTTTTTTCAAACTTTAGCTAACAAAATGTGTATTTTTACATAATAAACCATTGAAGCTGTAGTAATAAGTAGTTCCACTTTTGATCCTTAGAATGCAACAGTGTACCAAATTCAGAGCAGACTTTATTCAAGCCAAAATGAGTTGAACTTACATTTTAAGAAAATTGCCATACAGAAAAAAACAACTGGTTAATAAAAGTTTTGAAAATAGAATAGCACACATTTAAAGGCATTTTGTTACATTTTCACAAAATTATACATATATTTATTGAAGATATTGTCTTGTGAAGTTTTGTATTGTGTATTGTTATGGTGTAAAGATTAATTGTTCTATAAAAGGAGATGGTGTATTTTGAAAACTTAAGTTAGTTCATGTTAACACTAACATGATTATTTTAACAAAAGGTAAAAATTCTTTATATATTAATTTCATTACACTTGTTCTGCTACATTAAAATTTAGTTTGAAAATAAAAGTAATTCATAATAACAATGTTCAATAGGGTAGAGATTATGAAATCATTCAATTGCATTTGGGGTATGGAATGATTCAATAATGTATTGATTTATGTACACTTTATGGTAATAAAATTTAAAGATTATATTAGGGCTCTGTGAGTACTCTTACTCCGAGCTTCAAGCCGAGCTTGTCGCTTACTCTCTAAATCGAGATCGAAAGTTTTGTAGGCACATCATTTTCGAGCTTCCACTTGATGTACTTAATAATAAATTTTTAATACACAAGAGTAAGCATATTTTAAAAAACAAGGGTAAGCATAGTCTATTTAATTGAGAAAATATCAGCATTTCCACTTAAAATCATTCAGTTTACTTGACAAATTGTTGAATATTAATTTCAAATTTCACCTTAATAATGTAATAGCGCTTTAAAACCACTTTCGACTGGTAAATTTATTCAATATTGTCGTCTAGTTTTAATTATTCTTGATTGAAGTTATTTACTTGTATTGCCATGACAAAGCAATGAAAATAAAAATAGATAATAAGCTTACTAGATAATTGAATAATTCTTTTCACTTCTTTTACTTGGTTCCTTTCTAAAATAATAATTTATTTTAAATTAAAAGTGTAATATCAAAAATATACTATTATATTAAATGTTTTCAAACTTAAGATATTTAAAACTCATATTAATTAATACATTTAGCTACAAGACTACCTCTAGTTTAGTTACTATTTAGTTATAGAATTATGTAGATTAACCTGTTTAAAATCAATGTTGATCTTATTTATTGTAATACATATTTTACCTAACTTAACACATTTATGTTAAAAAGGCATCAACTATTTCATGTTGTTCGCTAAAAATATTATCTTAACCATATTATTTTTAATTTTCAAGTATAAGCATCAACTTTTATAAACATTAAAAATTGAATTAAAGTAAATTTATAAATAAAATAATGTCTAAGGAGAGACAGTACAACATTGATGTGCAACTGCACATAGAGGAATGCAAATGGAACCGAAGACATGCTCATGCATGATTACATTAAGGAATAAGAAACGAAATATGAAACACTTCAAATTTTTAACATGATTCTTACGTTTTCTTATAGGGTAAATTAAGTTAATGACGCATATTTAGGGGAAATATTAGCTTATTAAAACGTCAATTATATTAACTTTTTATCAAGAGAGTGTAGAAACACACTACAATAATGAAAAGTGATAGTGAAGGAAGCCAACCTGAAAAGATAGGTTAGGTCTGGATATAAACAAATACTCCTCTATATATCTTCTTAGACTCTTACATTGCCCACATTTTTCAAACTTCTACAGTTACACATTGTTTTGAATTTTCAGAAATATTTATTTTTCATATGAAGAGACATTGATGAAAACATAATATTTTCTGAAAATTCAAAACTGTGCTACTGTGGAAGTTTCGAAAAGTGGTAAGTGTAAAATTGTTTGAAGAAATAACAAGTGTTTTTTCTATCTAGGCCTATCCTATCATTTAAGGTCGACTTCCTTAACTACCACTTAAGTACCATACATTTTTGTGCAGGGTTTCTCCACTATCTTATTGTACATTTACAAGTCATCATGCAATTATGAACTTTATTAAATTTTTTTAAAACAATTGTTAGTGTAAGTTTAATGTCCTTAGAGACAAGAGTGTTGAAACCATTTTAATTACGGTTTCTTTTACGCTCTATATTTTTTTAGTGTTGTTCTTATTTTTAACTTGTGTTTTTAAAGTGTTATTTATAAAAATAAGTTTCATTCATATGTTAAGAAAATGTGTTTTAGTATACTTTTTAACATTTTAAAATTATGAATATAATCTAACTCGGGAACTTTTAGAAATACTCGACTCGAATGAAAAAGACCAAGCTGACAGACTCTTAGATTGCATCAAAACATTTTATTTGTAATACACTATTATTTGTGCCCAAAGCTAAATTGCATGCAACATAACATAATCCTTCATTATTTAAATACAATTAGATTTTTCTTAAATCAAATATATTTAATTGGGCAACAATCACTTAGTCACTTTTTATTTTACCTTTTTACAGGTACATTACCTTAAGAGACCAGTACCGTTTTCTTACATGCATCATCCTTGTGTGATGATTGCTCTCTGAATTTAATATAATTTCATCACATTGAGAGAAAATTACATTGATAATTTGTTATGTCATTTGCTGCTAAAAGACATTGATAACAAAATATTACAATTGTGTAGGGGAACGTTGATGTGTATCCCATTTTTAAAGGAAGGGTGAAAGAGGGATCTTTAACAACATTAATTAATTGACACATGCTGCAGGCTAAAAACAAATTCAAAGAATTTTTCAGACTGAATATTTCTCAATTTAAATATTATTATTATTATCACCGCCTCTTACTACCCGTTCGGGTTATACGCACTTACGCTAATGTGTAATGGTGGGTGATTGTGAGATGAAAATGAAGGACCTACAGTTTAACGTGGAATCCGAACCACTGTGGAGGCCTGGCATTCCTCACATTCACAAGATGTCTTGTCAGAGGTTCAATTTAAATACATCCTCGATTTGATAAAAGATGATATTAAAAGTGATAGCTGCAATATAGTTTAGTAAGAAATAAGCTACAGCAAGTAATGGAGTTCTGCTACCTAGAAAGTAAAGGAACTGAAGATAACAGAAGTAAGAAAGATATAAGTAGTAGGGATGTCAAACTCGATTCGTCGATACCTTAATTCTTAGCTCTCAATGTAAGTACTGGCAACTAAGAAAACGGCAAAATTCAGAACAAGTAGTAATTGAATATCTCTGATATTAGTTTGTTTGCCGTAATTTGCTATAATATTTTGGTTCAGTTAACAACCCTATTTGGTGAATATTAAAAGACATGTGCTTTCAACAATTGTTTGTTATAATTACTAATTATTTTATTAATTTTGTAAAATATGCTTTAATACTTGATAAACGGACCTTTTTCTTCTTTAAAAAAATGAACTTTTATATCATTTAATCTTTTTTTGTTTCTTTGCTATTCTATAAAGCTGAATACATATTTTTAAAATGAGATTGGAAGCTTGGAAAAATGATTAAATCGTACATGTTCAAGAATAAAAATCAAGAATAGAGGTTGAACTTAATAATCAGAATCGAAAATAGGAATTGAGAAAAGAAGGTATTGTGACATCTCTAATAGTTAGAATAGCACAGTTGAAGAAAGTTTTTCTTAGCAAGAGAAATTACTTTTTTTTAGCGTCTTACTACCTGTTGAATTATACACATATTTGATATTTACTTTAATGGGGTAAAGATGAGAAGCATTTTAGAGTTAATCTACCTGCATTTGTGTGTAAGGAGTGGGGAAACCATTTAGGAAAAACCACCCTCAGTAGACCCGACCTAAATTCAAACCCAGATCTACTCATCATCATCAAGCGATTCTAATACTAGAGTGACGCCTTAGACCGTTCGGCCACTGAAGCCGATAAGACATTACTAACGTTGAATAGCATAAATTTGGAAATCAGCAAAATGTTCCTAAATGTATATGTTTGGAGCGGTGTGCTTTATGAAAGTAAAACATGGGCCATTAGTGCATATGAAAGAAAATGATTAGGAGCATGGACCATTAGTGCAAATGAAAGTAAACGATTAGCATTTGAAATGTGGTGCTACAGAAGAATGTTGAAGATATCATGGATGGAAATGGTATCAAATAGGGAAGCACTAAGAAAAACAAATTAAGAAAGTAAACTTTGTAAAGGGATACAGCAAAGAAGTGTTAACATAGTAGGTTAAATACTGAGACACAATAGTGTGATGAAGATAATTATAGAAGATGTGAAAGGGAGAAATTTAAGATGAAGACCAAGAATGGAGTACAAGAATCAGATAGCAAACTATGTTGGCAGAAGAGGGTATGATGATGAAAAAAAAAATAATCCTAGAGTAGGCGAAAGTGGAGAGCTGCAGCAAACCAAAAGAAAATTGATGATCTAATTATGAGTTAATTACCAAATTAGCTGCGATGAAAAATTATTTATTACATTGAGGCAAGTTTTTCAACTATTTTCACCAAATTTTTATCTTCTATCGCTGTAAAAAATACTTTTGAATCACCCATGTTTAATGAAATCCTTTACAAAACTCGAGAAAAACATTACAAACACATGTGCGGCTGAGGCTAGACTACTTCGAGAGGGGTAAAGCCATATACAGATGCAAGCAGTAACCAGCTATAATGAAATTACTCCATAGCTAAACATGTTTTGCAGTGCTTTGCGGCGGTCATACTAAGGAAATGTACCTTTATGCCCAAATTAGGTGTTGGAATCTCAAAGCAGAGTAGTTTAAATTCGAAATTATTTAATTCTCATAACATAAATGGTTTTTTCAGGATTTAAGGATTTGAAAACCACACACCTTGAGTATAATCAAGGTGGGAGTGTAGTGTAATATTTGCAAACCACTAACAATGGTTATACTTATTTGACTAAGATGTTTCAAAAGATAATGAGCTCGGGTATTTTGGAAGTTATGATAGCAACTAGGTCAGCAAGAATACTGTCAAAGTTGGACCTACAAAAGGAACACAACTAAGTAGTAGCTTAAAAGAAGAGGTTGCTATGTCTACTTTTTTAATCATAGGCAATCTCTCCCCCAATAAACTATATAAAATAGTTTTGAGGAAATAATTTTGTTTGTTTTAAGTTTGAAAATATAACATATTGTATTTATTTATTTAACTGAAAGCACTTATAAAATGTTTTATTGCCCACTTGTTTGTCTTATTTCAAAGAGAATGATGAAGGAGTGAGAGGAGAAGAATTGTAGAAAGAAAGAGAAGATGAAGGCATTGCATTTATCTGACCAGGCCACTGGCTGAAAACTTCATGTGTTTTATTTAAGAGGAAAAGATTTGAAAAATATAACTTGTGTCAGTGTTGTAATAACTGATTATTTATTCTTAAGACTCAATATTTCAACAAAAACATTGAATCAACTCTCAGTGGGTACAGCCTGGTTGACACTAGAATTAAGGTTGATTAGCTGGTTACTACTCTCTGCTAGTTCCGTTATGGACACTCGGCCACGCTGTTTTACAAATTTGGCCACAGCTTCCAGCTCCTCTTGCGATACATAGATGAACTTGCCACGGTCATCCACCACCCCTGTGAATAGGAAAAATAAACTAATACTGAATTTATATAATATACATTTAAAAATGAGCCATTTAATGTTTTCAGCCTTTGAACTGTATTTAATATTGTAAACTAGCTTTGCAATATTTTGTTTAGTTTAACTTTCATTTTATATATTTTTAATTTATGTTCATTTAGTATTTGTTCTTTGGATCTTTCCCGCCATTTTTTAGGGTTTCCCTCCGTTTTGAAAGCTGTAAGGGGAAAGAATGGAAAATTGTTTTTGGTTATCAATGGGATACAGGTAAGCATAGAGTCAAGTTCATATAGGGCGTCTTACCATAATGGTTGCTACACAAATAGTTTTCCGCGTGTGGATTAGGTATTGCTACGTTCCCTAAAGTAACTTTTTTTTTAGCAAGAAACTGCATGAGTTCAAGTTTTTTGTCATCCTTCCCACTACAACCCAACACCCCACAAAGTAGGCCTCCATTGTCGGCAAATCTCAAATCAAATGAAGTAAGCTATACAATTCAACTTGTATACAGTCTATTACTCATGTTTTGTTTTGTTTTATTGCATTGCTACATAACTGTAACAGACAAAATGGTTTTTCTTAAGTATAATATTTTATAATAGTAAAGTGGGCCTCTTAATTACATTTAATTTAAAATGTTTATATTCATGGTTTGATTTGATTTTTCTTTTTACCACAGAAAATAAAAAATTGTTGGCCTCGAGATTACGATGGATCTCGATATATGATGTGACAACAAACTCAAAAATAGGTTTTACAAATCTGTACTTCCCCAAGACTATATCAGAAACAGTTTAAAGGATTTTGTTCAAGGCTTTAAAATGAAGATAGTTTACTGATAGTTGATTTTTGAAAATTACTCTTAAGAATTTTGTTCAAAATCAATATCTGGGGATATTTTTACATGATAAATAGCACTATGCTTATTTTTCAGAGAAAAGTTAATTCAAAGGTGTATTTATAATCGAGTTTGGAAAATTATGTTTTGAACCATAAAGATTAAATGAGAAAATATGTACACATGTGTTGTATTTTTTTTTCTTTCAATTTTTGGTTCAAATGTTTTTATGCCCTCAATTGGCAATCCTAAACCAGTTACTTGGTCGCTGGTCTATCACATCTGTTTGAGAAGCACTGGTTTATTATAAGTAATAGATTGACTTATGTCCTATTCAAAATAGTATGCAAATTTATATAACATTGTATTACATCACCAAGGAATTGGTTTTCAATTGCGAGCAGTCTGAAAGAGAACAAAGCCTGCTAAGTAGCAGGTACATACACAGGGACCATGGCTTAATTTTTCACACAGATCAAGATCTTCTCCAATGACTAACAACTTTATTATTGTTTGAATTCGTCTGTGCCTCCTCCTTAAACTGTCGTTTGTTCTGATCACAAGTGAGTGTCTGGAACTAAGCCATTTTAACATGGCATTTATGAAAAAAATTAATCTCAATTAACATCGACATATCCGTTTCGGTGGCCGCGTGATCCTAACGTGCTACTCTCGCAGTAGACTAGACTGCCAAGGTAGGGTGAATGGAGTTATTTTTTCTCTCCAAAATTAGTCGCCCCTCTCCCTCCATGCAAATGCGGGCATACTTTTTCTAAATAATACCTTCCTAATTCCTAAAACGATTAGCGTAATTATTACATAGCATATAACCTAAAAGGCAGTAAGATGCGGTGCTAAAAAAAATTGACATTTTCAGAAATTATGTAGCTTTGAGGGATGACTTTACATAATTTTAAAAGTGATGTACAAGAACCAGTAATAAAATGGCACTGACCTGTAAGCTGTCCCTGTTCCTGGAGCTCTTGTATCCTGTCAATAACGCTCTGAGTCTTCATCTTGAAGTGGGCAGCCAGATCTTCCAGGACAACCACCTTTGTCATCTGTTGATGATAAAGAATATAATCATCCCTTTTAACAAGAGTTCAGAATCCAACTGGTATCAACTAGAGCAACTCACTCAGGCAGTATCTAATGTCTGATGATGACGCCGTAGTGTGTCGAAACATGTAACAAACAATACAAAATATGGGCGTTCTCTACCAAGCCTGCAAAAGGAGCATGGGACTCCGATAAGAAAATAGAATTCAATAATTTTTATTAATTGAGGTTATGTGGTATAGAGTCTACTCTCCTGACCTGATGAAGCTGTCTGTGACAGTGAAAACTTGTACTTAACAATGTGTTTGTGTTTTTTAGTGTTATATCTAAACAATTTCTACTCTAGTATCACCAAGGTAAGTGTGCTGGCTATCCCTCCTAATTTAAACAATAATTTTTATTATTTAACATTTTGTTAATTTTACAATTCAATCAGTTTTCTAACTACTCCTTCAAATATATGACTACAAATTAATGTCATCCTAGTCATTGATAATCTGTATATATGGTCCAGTTATCTTATTTAATTTTATTGTGTTATAAGTTTACTTGTTCAATGTAGCGTGACCTGACTCACAGTTTAATGTGTTTTTAATTATATGTTATATCTAATCTTATATGTAGAATTGACAATATCCACTTTAATTAATCTTTACAGATATATTCAATAAAAGTGTTATATTTCTTAATATCTTTATCACAAATAATATTTATATTGAATTCTATAATCGTAGTTTAACTGCTTCCTTATGACAACTTTCACCATGTTTATCAAAAATCTTTCTCATTTTAACACACTAGTCATTAGTAAATAAGCATATAAGCCTAAATGGAACGCGTTATACGACGCACTCCTAAAAAACATTGCTAAAGGCAATAAAAATATTTTAAAAACATAAAATCAATAGAGGTTTGCGAATAGCTTTTTTTTATCAAATAAAATAACAAAATTTTGAATTGATATCAAACAATACATATCATTTAGTTATTTTTATTACATTTTTTATGGAAATTATTTTTACTATTTAATTTATTTGAAAATCATGTTTTATATTGCAGTGCACAAAAAATGCTACAACATATTATTTAGGTTTGAAACCTCTTAAAAGTTACTTAAGTTTATTTAAACCCCTTAAATGTTATCAAGGTTTAATACCCCTTAAAGGTGCTTGTTTAACACTCCTTATACTCTATCTGACTGGCTTGCCAACAACAGACACGTTGATCCTTCATAAATGGTTGACCTTGGCAAGCTACTTCCTTCCCCCCCTTTCACTCATTTCAGCTAACGAGAATTGATAAATTCCTGACCTTTTCCCCGAGGGTTCAGGATCTCGGCCAACCCTAGTGTTGATACAAGGTGAGAAAACCAACTCCAATTAACCTTGCCGAGATTTAAACCATTACCTCTTTGTCACCGGCAATTTAATATATTGCTAGAGTGCCACTTTAGATCGTGTGACTACCAATGCAGAGCAATCAAGATGTGTATAGTATTTAAGTGATTTTAAACTTTTTTATATACAAATAATAGCATACATAGGTGTAATGCACTTTCACAACATTTTTACTTTTTAGGAACTAGTATTTCCTATTATTAGATTGTCAAAGTCAGGCCTAACCAGACGGCAGTAGAAAAATATATGACTTGAATAAAAAAACTGACCTAGGCCATAGGCTGGAAACAGTAATGGATGTAAAAGAAAAAGGGTCAAAGTACAGTTTACCTGAATTTCTACCCAATTTCAGGATCTTGTAAAGGCTTGGTTGGAACACATAACTTTAAAAGACCTGACCCACATTGTGGCAACTGAACTAAAAGTCCGGTTTACCGGGGATGGGGAAGTTTGAGTTATATTTCCAGGTGAGTGATTTTTCCTAAATTGTCTTCCATTCTTCCTCTATACAAATGCAAGTATATTTCTTTTAAATTTTACTTTTCTTATCTCTACCCCATGGAAATAATTAATTGTGTATTGTTCTGAAGGGGAGTAAGAAGTAGTGAAAAAAACAAGAAAGAGGCATGTATCTGACCCCAACTGACCTTGATGTAGTTTATGAATGCCTGCAACAGGTTCCCCTCCTCTTCCTCCCCTCCCCCTTCCTCGTATCCCTCCTCCTCCACACTGAACATAGCCTTTATCTTTAGATACTCTTCGTAATCCTGACGTTCTTTCTCCTCCCTCTGCCTTCGTTCTTCATCTTCTTGTTTCTTCCTCTCAGCCTCCAGTCGATCCAACTCCTTCTTACGCTCCTCCTCTTCCTGTTCTTGGCGTTTCTTGCGGTCCTCACGCAGCCGCTCCTCTGCCTGAAACACAACTGAGGGGCTCACCACAGCATTTTACACATTTAGATTAATACTGTTAATATATGGGTAGAATCTACAACATACTCTTAGTTATATCTGAGCTAGATATGGGTCAAACCTGTTCTAAGATTTAAATTATATCTGCCCTTTTAATGGGTCATAACCACTTCAAACTTTAAATTATAACTTCATTATATACAAGTCATATTTGCGCCAAACTCTAAATTATATATCACAATTTTTAAGGATATATTTATAATGCATTAAAAATTGTTGCAGACCACATACAATAATCTAAAGGTATGCAAGTGGACTTAAATTATAACTTGAGTTATATACAAGTCACATTTGCACCAAACTCTAAATTATATCAAATGCACTCGGTCAACATTTGAGGCACAAATTTACTTAACAATAAAAGCAAAGTTTTTAGTTTAATCAACTAAGTGCTAAACAAAATGGCAAAATCAAAGGACTTATGTGTTACTGTACCTCTCTTAGTGTTTTGCGTTCAGCCTTGGCCTCTAGCTTAGCCCTCTTTTTTGCCCCAATCTTGCCATCAATAGGTTCCATTTCAGCTGCTGGTTCATCTGCTTCATCCTCCTCATCAGTGTCATCGCCTGCCAATGCCTGTATCCGAGCTTAAACAAACAAGATTAACTCATCTTATATTTTCATGTTTGCAATCATTACAAAAAATACTAAGATGAAACTGTTTTAACCCTTTTGTCAAAAGAGTCCAAACACCTTTTATTTTTAGTTTGGGGTATTTAACATGTACTTTATGAACCAACAGATTGTATCTGTAAACTACTTAGAAATTAACTTGATACATATTCTTCACTCATAGTTTAAAGAAAAGTCTGTGATAGAAGTGTAAAATTGTCGGCTACTTAGCTATCAGAAACACAGCCATCAGTGACTTAACTTGGTAGCTTGCTTATTAAAAGACAAGTGTAGTCCAGATGAATCCTGGATAGCTTTTGGTAGAGCATTGGTTATTTATTTAGTTGGAAGTATTTAACGTGCACTTTCTGAACCGACAGATTATAACAACGCACAAGATTGTTTATGAGCGAGAGCAAAAGGGCCTGCCAATTTTACCATGAAATATAATTTCACATACCTCCCAGGGTTCTTTTACATGCCACAATCAACATGGGACTGATAGTTTTCCTTCCCTTCTGAATGAAGTTGTGCAATGTAATTTTATCGTTCAAGAAAAATCTGACAACCCTGACTGGGTTTGAGCCCACGAACATCGGGTCCTGAGGCGAGCACTTTACCCCAAGACCACCAAGGTCAACTAGAGCATTGGTATACTAACCATTTAATAAGATTGAAGTACACTCCACTGAACAGCTTTATACCATTTTAATTTATTGTTCCAACCAATAGCAAAATACTTTAAGATATTCAATAGTTGCTTTTTCATTATTTAGAATACAAAATTTAGAAGATTATAATATTTTAATTACTATTAAGTTACATAAGTTTTTTAGTAAGATAACTTGCATTACATTTTTTTCCCCTAGGTGTAACTTTTTGGGCTTTTAGTTTCTGGGACCTTATGATTGTAGTTTGTTATACATCTCCTTACCTTGCATACGTGCACGTGCATTGCGGCCCCCGCCGACTCTTCTTACACCCTCATTTCCTCTTCTTGGAACAGCTCTTTCTGGCTCTAAAACAAAACAACAATTATTTTAAGATAAGTTTCCTTAAGATTACACATTAACACGTTTGAACATTACAGATGTGCACACTTTGGTATACACTAATGATGCATGTGAGCAGCAGTGTGAACTAAAGGTTTCTTGATAAATAGAAGGTGTGCGTTGTTGGAGGGTCTTGGATTCATGAGCAATGAGAAAAAGGTGCAGAGTTTGTTCACAAAAAGGAAAAATAACTTTTAACATTTATAATTGTGAGGTCTGCATTGCTTACACGGGACTTTGTAACAATAATATAAAATATTTTATGATTAGATTTAGCTATTTTTATTTTGTATACAGTTGTACTAAAAAGATAAATAAAATATCAAAGACACACATAATTTATACTGTCGCTAGTGTGCTAATGATGCACATGTGCATTTCAAGGAAAATAGCAAATATTTATGTTTAATATCTAGTTACCTTAAAAATGTCAAATATAATTTTAAAAATGCTGAATTACAAAAAATCCCAAATAACACCAGCAACAACGTGTTAAAAATCTGCAGAACTAATGAGTCAAAACATTATCTGTAGGTGTACTCTTGGTGTGTTGTGTTACAATATAAACATAGTGAGTGCTTGCTGGATATAATATTATTTATTGGGACATTTAATCTGCACATGACAGGCACTATAAAAACTGCTAGACAACAAACTGGCTGACAAGCATTATGGGATTACATCATCTGTCCAGTGCACCAGATCACAGGAAAATTACATATCATCTACAATATTTCCATTACAAAAGTGATTTGGGTGATGTGATGTCAAGTTTTGATTGGACGTAATATCTGTTTAGTGTTAACAAATTATAAATCTTGGTGTCATTTGATTATACATACTCTTGTGTGAATAATAGAGTGAATAAAATATCCAAACATTGTATTATAATAATGAAAAAAGAGAATAAAATGGGATGGATAAAATGTACTATGGCAGACGAACTTGACATTTATAGTAGGGTATGTGTGCTCATTGATGCAAATGTTGATAAAGTTAAAATGCAATGAATGGCTATAGCTTTGGTTTTAACATATATTTAATTATTGAAAAAATCCTAGGACCAATTATTGTGAAAGATTAGGTTTGATTACTTGTCACTCAGTATCAAATGGTGTGTAGGCTACTAAAACAAAAGAAAACATGGTAATATCTTAACTATAAGAAAAACCGAATCCTTCTCTTCAATTGCACTAAGAGTCTTCTTTCCCCGTGTATTTTTTCTGCTTCGACATTTAAAAAAGGCACAACACCTCAATCAGCATTATGTTTAGTAACAGTGAAAGAAATAGAAAACACTTATTACTAGCCTATTTTTTTAATTGTAATGAAATGCATTAAACAAATGTAGGCTATCATTTCCAATAAATCTAATGTCACTTCATTGTGATATTAAATTTGCCGGGCATAATATGTGATAATTTAATTTNTAAAAATTTCAGGTCATCAACCTAATCCCATTTCCCAATGCATGAAACTTTTGCTACCTTCCACAAAAGGTTTAAAAATGAACATCGCCGAAAACCTCCACATATACAACGCCACCTTTCATCATAGTACCGTTCTAAACGAACAAACGAGATTCGAAAACCAATCCCTTATTCACACTATCAAATATCTTCCACGTAATTCAAAAATTCCATAACCTTAATTTTCATCCTCTCCTCATATACCCTGCCCTCCCCCCCATAGTAAATGAGACCTGTTCGGGCCAGAGTCGCGAAGATTAGAACCTTATACACCTTTCCTCTTTCAACAACCTCATTACGCTTCAACCTTTCCTGTAAATTATATTTTCTCGTATATCATTTTCTTTATATCTATCTCTGTCATCATAACACACTAGCGGCAACTTCTGTAATTTACTATACTACACTTTTTATTATTTTTCTTTACATTTCTTCATTGCTCATATTGGCACCATAAATGTTCTGATTTATTTCTAAACGTTACAATTTAATTATTTACACCTATCACTACTTTGTGGACAATAGCAGGGAGAACATCTTAACCCTATTTGACATAAGAGGTAAGCTTGCTCGTTCAGTACATCCATCTAGTTCTAATTTGTTTAATCCTAACCTTTCTTACTGTTTTTTGGTTATCTTGATTCACTTTCTTTTTCCTACTCATTTAATTACTTTATTTCTTAACTTACTGTTTACATTGGTTTGTCTCAGACCTGATGATGGCTGAATAGCCGAAACATGTCGTTTTAACCTGTATCCGGCTTCGGATGATTGGAAATTAAGGAGAGGAACTAACGTATTCCAGCTAAGGAACAGCCATGAGAATTTAATCAACTCAGTTCAACTTTATTAACATCCTGACCTTAGTACAAAATCGATTATATCACCTTTCATTTTATTGTGGCTACCACACATGACAAACAATTTTAGTAATTTAATTTTGTTCAATGTCATTTATATTGTAACTGTAAGGTCTACCATTCGTATACTCTCTGTTCATGTCTATGTCTTAGTTTTAAGTTTATTTTTACATTATTTAGATGTATTTATTTTATTTTTAATTTGACGCATCCTAAATAGGCTCATTTTCTCAGTAATTAATATTCTTTTTTAAATTTTTTTAAATTTAACCTTTTTTAAATTTAACTTTTTCATAATTGTAATTTTTCACCAAGCCAATTTACAATATTTAACTTATCACATTAGCTACTTATTCCACCTCTTTATGATATTGATTTTTATCCAATAATTTTACTAAAGCCTATAAATTATATTATAATAGGATTAACTGTATTTATCATCTGGTTATATGTGGTATCCATTACACTTTCTTAATAGATGACTCAATTTCCATTTGCATTTGTCCCACCGTTTTTCATTTTTAATATTCTCATTAAGCTTGTCCCTTACAAAAAAAAATTATCATTATTTTCTCCTTACTAAGTAATATGAATATAAATACAATGTGATAATTTAGTCTTTCATTGATACCAGATTTATATTAACAAAAATTCCAAGCTACACACAATAACCCCTTCTGACATTCCTATGAAACAAATTAGTACAGGAAAAAGGGTATATTGGCACAAATTTATAACATAATATACTTAATTATCAAACAAATATCATCAATGTTATAAATCAAATAATTTGTTTCTAAAACAAAATAAAACATATTACACACCTTTCTCTGCTTGCTTTTGCTTGAAATAAGCAAAAATAAAAAGCAAGATGATTGAACCAGATGCAATGCTTAATAAAATCGCTACGTTTGGATCATCCATACTGTTGCAGTTGTCATAAATGTATTAAAACAAAATACTTTACGCTACGGAAATATAAATACAAATGTTTATTTATCTTTGTAGTTTGTAGCACAGACCATGTTCTTTTATTTCAATATGCGATGTTGGTGTAATATTCATTTGCACCAACACTATC
Organism: Timema californicum; assembly: GCA_902141385.1. Lineage (NCBI taxonomy): Eukaryota > Metazoa > Arthropoda > Insecta > Phasmatodea > Timematidae > Timema > Timema californicum. The sequence goes on along the minus strand of CABFOW010002520.1, from coordinate 41,642 downwards.
ATCTCTGAACACTATCAACAAGATCACCAAATTCCCTTCTATCCAATATTGTAGTTAAAAGAGTTGATGTGTGGCGCAAATAAAGATCTAAAGCATAGTATTTATCTTAAAGATCCTAAATATTTTCTATACAATGTAGATAATTTCAAAAATTATCTAACGAGCCATAATAAAAATAACTTTTCTCATACATTACACAACAAAATATAACGTCGAGATGATTAAAATGATAATATAATTTATATTATATGACTGTATAATGTGCTAGACTATAATTATTCTTACCGGGCGCTACTCCTAGAAGCTAGGAGAAAATAATTGTAAAAAACACCTTTAGCTCGGCTAACACTGACAGTGTGGCACGATGACTCTTAACACTCGAGACCGCTGGGGTGTGCTCGGGAACGTTTACTGGATGATACAATGTTAATGATAATTACACTACTTTACCTACAACAATGGTGTGCTGTAAATATCTACAAGAGTTGAAGGAATACTTAAAATAAAACATAAACAATTGAAATAAAATGGAACACTGAATAATTTAAATTACAATAAAAAACAATTATCGAAACTTTTGTGTGTTATTATTATTTAATTGTTACCGTATTCCAATTATCTCTACGGAACTCCAAGTAAATATAATAATAATCTTACAAAATAAAAAATAAATTGTATTACATCTATTTACAAAAATCATCAAAAAAAAATATTATTGTTGACAAAAAGATCAAATGTATCAATACTCAATAATCAGATAATGAAATATTAATTGAGGTTCTAGAAGTAAAATGTCTGAATGTTTTAAATGTATACTGGAATACCGATATGAAAAAGAAAGAAAATTATTTAAAGTTGAAGATTTGGCTAAACTTCACCATCTCCATATTGAAATAGCACAAATTTATGAAATTTGTTTCCTTTTCTTAATTGCAACTCCTCCACAATTTAAAGAAATAAACACTCTCTAGTTATTCCCCAGGCACACAGCTTTCTATCTATATCTTCATATTCCACTTTAATTTTTTTTTCACTTTTTAAATCCAATTTAGTTGGGAGTCACACAGGAATGGTTTCATGTTAAAATAACGCCGAGGAAGAAGACCCCATCTTTCTCTAAAAATGTTCCAGGAAACTTTTTAAAAACGTGCTGTTTTTTCCAAATCTAAAGAGAAAACTTATGCATTAAAACAAAAGATAAAATGTTGGCTATGAACTAGAGATAAATATAAAATAAAATTCAATTTTAATGTAAAGATTGGAAATATATGTAAATGAATATAAACGATGTTTCTTAAAATAATTAAATTGTTTATTTCCATCTGTCAACATTGAAATTAGCACTAGTTTAGAATTATTTATATCAATTAATTTTATTATTTTATAATTACGAGACACGTCACTCACTTATTTTGCAGTCCTGCGCATGCGTTAGAATAAAATCATGGCTGACAATGAGAATAAATAAAAAAGAGTCAACCAACTTCTTAGAAGGATAAATATGTTTAGTAAAAAGGTAAGTGCTCTTTCTTAGCTTACAATGCATTATTTAAATAATTTTAAATAATTTTAGACGATCTTCCTTTCATTTTATAGTAAATGGATATAAATATTACTATTTTGTCACGTATGGCAACACAGCACGTTATGCTGAGGACGAACTTTGAAGTACATCATTTAACTCAACCAAACCAAAACTAAATCAAATCGTAACATATTTACAAATTAGAAAAATATAAGAAAATACACGTGTGGTGGCAAATAACGGTACAGAGTTGATTGTTTTATTGATATTATGTTAGTGTTATTTTAAGGTAAATTATTGGGTAATTTTGCTAAACAAGCCATGGAAAGTATTTAGATAGAAAGTGGTATGAATTTATTCTGTCGACAATTAGGGCAGTCTTTAAATGTTATCCTGCACTTAGCTTTATACACAATATTTAGAGGGAATAATGTGAACCATGCAATTGTTGAGATATTCAAAACGTTACCAAGGAAGCAAATTTGTATAAAATAAAAATTAGAAACTCCATTTCAATAGTTGTTGCTCTCATTTGTTTACTGAATTTACATAAATTCTCAGTTCTGGACAATGGCTTGCCTTCTCGTATCTTCTTTGAAGACCAAAGTGTTGTCGCATGTTCCCCGTATAGGCTCAAGATTTATTACTTGTGACAAAGGCGGCAAGGTAAGACACATTTTATATCCTTTAAAACTACTATAATGGGGATTTTAATGAGATACCCATATCCGAATGTTCATAAGAAGGGCTTTATCTGACAGCTAAAAGGTTATTATATCTACTTTAACGTATTCACTTGTCAGGTCATATGATTTTTAATGTCCACTTTTCATAGATATAATCAATATGATAACTATAAAATAATACTACTGGTAAATTTTATAGTTTATATAGTGACATTTTATTAATCTTGCAACGGATGGGACGCTCTTGACTTTCTAATTGTGGGTTAGGGTGGTAAAGAGGCACTTTATTTTTTATTTGCCCTTCACTAATGTAACCTGATATTTTAAATAGTAAGTCCACTTGAAAACTATCTATATTATTGAACGCTACTAACATTGGCCATTCTATAAATATGTCTTATTATAAAGTTCATCTAAAAATTTATCAAAACCTTCCAATAAAACTTCATTATAGATTACTGAATGATGTCACTTTACATTACCAACAAAACGGACTAAGAATGTAAATACATTTTTTCCCCCGCTATTGTGGCAGCATGAGTTTGCAGTTTTCAAAGAACGGGCTTCTAATGAAAATCAAACTCTTTACTACTTACACAAGCAATTGCAAAATGGCATTATGAGCTCGAAGTTCATTGTCACACTCACAAAAGTACGCCACCTCAAGATGGATCCATTCAGTCCACCTTATTAAGCCCTACTTCTTTCAGGTCCAGTCCAATGTTATCCACCCATCTGCGTCTAGGTCTTCCCAATGGGTTTGCCAGTAAATACTCTGAACACTGTTCTAGATTCTCCCGTTTGTGCTGCATATCCTTTAAACCATAATTTACAAGACTCGATTATCTTAACAATATCTTGTGATGAGAACAGGATATGTAGCTTATCTATATGCAACCTCCCACTCCCAAGTAGCCTTATACTTTCTTGGACCAAATATCTAAGAACCTTGTTTTGAACAACCTAGCTTTTATTTTGTCATGTAAGATAAGATACAAGGTTTCAAACCCATATATAACAACTGGTAAAATTATTGCTTTGTATATTCTGAGTTTTACATTCCATGAAAGCAGGCGAAATATCAACAACTTACTGATCAAGTAGTAGCATTTATTTCCCGACTGTATTCTTTACCTAATTTCCACTTTACTATTTTTATTGCTAGTTAAAATTGTACTTAAGTATTTAAAAAATTGTACTTAAATATTTAAACTCATTAACCATGTCAAATGATATGTTGTTTGAAGTAATCTCTAAATTATTTTCTTCAATCTGTGTTCTCTGTGTGATCATATACGTAGTGCTTTCAGCGTTTACTTCTTAGCCTCTTTTCTAACTATCCTCTACTACAATTTTTGCATTTCTTGTAACAGCTTCCTTAAAACAAAAATAGCAACAACAAAATCCATTAAAGATAAATCCTCTGCATATCCTAATAGCTGCAATGTCCGATTTAATGTCAACCCATCCCTATTCTCTTGTATTACCCTAATAGTAAGAGGGCTTTCAGCCTTTCACATGATACGTTTTCTGTCATACGAGTGGAATAGGACGGCTACTAGTGGAATTTATTCTGATAAAAATGACATGATTCGCCCATGAATAATATCATCCAAAAGAATTTCTTCATTGAGGACGTATTGGCATTTTATTACTAGTCTATTTTTTTACAAGTATCTTCGGCGAAAACGCAAGTGCTTACATTGTAATATTAATTTTAAATTAAGAGCAAGAAGCGAGGTGCACGTGCAACAAACAAAAAACGGGAAAGCTGTGTTTCCAACGCTAGTAAAATGCTTTGGAGATAAAATTAAGTAAAGTTTAGAAAGGCATGCGTACCAACTAAAGCATTTAGAGGACCTAATAAAACTTAATAAAATTTGTTTAGTTTTTAACTCTAGGTCTATTCTAAAACTTTTATTTTTCATTTAGAGCACCTTCAACATTTTAGCGTCGTAATATGTGTAAGGCCATACTATATTCGGGCCAATACGGTATTTAGTTACTATATTACTCCACTAACGAAATCAATATATCGGTGTCAGCTAACTCAACTTCACTTGCCATTATTACTTTGGCACTCTATCACTGAGTTAGTACGATAGTAAGACAAGCACAAAGGCTGCCGGTTGACTGTTTAGTTGGATCGTGTTAAAAGTGCCATTCCCCCCAACAGTCCACTAAAAGTCATCCAGCCAAACTGCTGGACATGATAATTGGATGTTCTAGTGAAGACATCTGACTACTCTCGAGTCGAGCACAACTTTTGATCGAATTACTAAACAGTCGGATTGTCTGAAAGACTCTATTCCCTCTAATGTATTAGTACACACACGACGATTAAAAAGTAATGGGAAAAGTGCATCTCCTTTTTTCAACCCACTATGTATTTCAAAAGCATCTTATAAGAGACATCCAAACCATATCCTGCCAAACGTTTCTGTAAAACATACGTCAATCAGATAGATAAGCTTTTTTGATATCCCAAACTTAGCTAAAATTTCATATAATTGGATTCTTTGTATGGGAATACGCGTAAATTAAAATACTTTGGTATTAGGCTCATTGCAGCTCTGATATTGTCATTTCCATGCTTGTTACAATCAAATTTGACTGTATTTTCAAAGTAAATTACCAACTATTATTTTCTCAGCCCATAACTTTAGCTCAGCTGCTGCAACAATATACAATTTCCACTTTATAATTTGCTATAAGGGGTTTACATCTTAAAAAAAGAGTAGTTTGGTGTTAAATTCGAAGGATACAGTGTTTATTTCTGAGGGGTGTCGTGAAGAGTTAAGGACATGGTTTATGCCACGTAATTCACAAATTTCAGAAAATGTATGAGACATAAAGCATAAAGTCTACACTCATCAATTAATTAATCAAAATGCTCCAGTATATTATTGGTTGATGTATCTTTAATTGGATAAATTTTCACAAACTTAGTAATATTGTCGATTATAGCTTATCATTCTGAATTCCTTCTGGAGCTTCGTGGAAAAGGTCTTAAGTAATCTAAATGCACGATTTGGACTGAACGGCTATATGCCAATATTGGATTGAGTAGATTCATCTTCAGTACACACAGAACTTGGTTGATTAGTAATTCGAAATATTCAATGTGCTTATGATGCGTCACACACTTCTTCATTTTAGGAAATTAATAATTCTACTTTATCTTTGCTAGTGTTCATCCTGGAACAAAGTGTCCAGCTAAATCATGAAACTTCACATATAAACTTTATTGAATGCATCTTGGAGTCACATAAAACATCTTTATTTGATCGTCTTATGGTAATCTTTTCCACAATATTCTTCAATAAGTTCCAAGTCTTTTTTTAATCGTGCTTTGTTCTAGTCGAGTCTAGTTTGTAGTCACTTGGCTGAATATTTAATATATTGCCCTTTACGGTTAAGGACAAGAATATCCCACATCAATCACCAACAACTTCCCCCACTGTATCGTTCTCATCCTCTGTAAGTGCCTAACTCAGTGCACCAATATGCAACATCTTTTTTTCAGGTCAATTGTATCTATGAACTAAATCATTCTAACGGGAAATTTTAGGGTTGATAGTGCGTTTGTTAACAACAGTAAAATATATGCCTATTATAAATGGTCTATGTCAGTCCAATGACCATACTATTGCCATCAACTCCAACTTGCTTGAATTGTACTTGGCCTCTGCCTCTGTTGTCTTCTTACTAACATAATGCACCAAATGCATTTGTCCCTCTTTACCCTCTTGCAACAAAATTCCTCCCGAACCTAAGGAATAGGCATCAGGGTGAGTTTCCAAAGTCACCTTTGGATAATAAACTGCAGTACAGGTTTTTGAGTCAGGTATGACTTCAAATTGTTAAATGAAAATATGTCCTGTTCTGTAGACCGAATGAAACGGATGATCTTTCTTAGTGAGCCTACTGAGTAGTTCAGCCTTTGGCGCATAATACTGTAAGAAGTGTCCCAAAACTGGTGAGATGCAAGAATCTGCTCACGTCATGGACCGATTGTAGACGAGTAAAACCACCAAACGCTTCAATTATTCGTGGTATAGGTGCCATTTTGCCGTTTGCAATAACAACCCCCAAATACTCAACACTTGGCTTACCAAATTTGAACGTTCTAAGTTTGCAGGTAAATTGGTATTTCTTCAGCATTTCAAGTAAACTTCTCAATCTATTGAGTATTTCTGTCCAATCTTGACCAATGCATGGGTGAATATATAATCAAGGTAACACATATCACTGGTGTTACGCAGTTCACCCAAAGCTTTGTTCACGATTCATTAGAATTCCACGGGACCATTTTTGTTAGACCAAAAACCATGCGTTCAATTACCCAGTTTTATCTGGATTGAAGAAAGCAGTTTATTTTAGCTTCTTTTGTAAGGCGAACCTATAAATCGCCATGGGAAAGATCCAATATTGTAATTTAGTAAAGCCCAACAATTTGTCAAACTGGGCATCAATATGTGGTAGTGGAAAATTATCCTCAATGGTCTGCTGGTTTAGCCACTGGTAGTCTACCCCTAACCTTTCCTTCCCTGTTTTATTCTTCCCTAACAAAACAGGAATTGTACATGCTGACTTATGCTCTTTTATGAAGCCATGGATCTTCCATGCTCTTAAAATATTCTGGATGTATTCCCTTTCCTTTACATTAGTTTGGTATGGTTTACTTGAAATTCCTTTTAATGCCCGATAACTCACTTATATTCATTTTTGATAAGTCTGTACAACCTATTTCAGAAAGCTTGGACGGTAAACACCACCTATCCTCATCAACCAGACTCACCAAACTGTCTGAATCGTGCCTTTCAACACTAATGTTAATTGAAAAGTATTCTTTTGCGAGGTGTTGATATTCAAGGGACCTAGCACAAACTAATTCACTTGTAGGTCTACTTAGCTCCGTAACCTGAACTCCATCTCTGTGACCCACATTTGTATTTTTATTTAGGTATTTGTCCTTATTTTGGGCATTCACTATTGCAATTGAAAACCTTTCACTATAGTCTGGCTCATACACAGCACCATTGAACATTAACGAATTATTGTCTGATAACTTCACAAACACTCTCACAAAGTTCACAATGCAAGCTTCTAATTTATTTGCTGCTGGACAATATTTAATTAGTTTTTCATTAGTCATTAATGGTAGGCCTAAATATAATTGTTTAAATGGATCATCATGTGCACTTTCCACATAGAATCGTTCCCCCTAACTTCACAAATGCAACGCTTGGTTAGTCTGCCCATGTTCTACCTATAATTATCTCAGTGGCTTGAGCACTGTCAGGCACAACCATTGGCTTCACACTATGCACCAAAACACAATCCACTGATGCCCCAAGTGATATTCCCACAGTATCAAAGGCACTACCAAAACCATGCATAGTTTTTGTTGAATGGTTGATCTGTAGGCCTGATCTAATTACTACCGTAGCTTGTATGGTGCAGCACGAGCTGCTGCTGTCCGTAATTGAGATTAATGAATAGGGCCCTATTGCCACTTCTTTAATATACTTTCCGAAGTTTTTTCTCAGTATCAAGGGTTGACGTGATTTAGGATTTCTCCTCAGTTGCTCCCTCTCTACTGTGGCAGTTACGTCTTGCATGTCTCGAAATACACCAATCCAATAATATTACAGTCTTTTTTTCTTTTGGGTGGTCACGAGATATGTGGCCATGCTGATTGTAATAAATCGAGACGAAACCAATGTTATGCAGGATATATTAAGCCCTTAGGCGTGTGTACGCGCCGACTCAAGTTTGAATGGATCCTGCCAATGGTGTAACTCTTCCGTTGTATTGATAATTCGCAACCATTCCAACGGATACAGCCCGGTCGTTTAGCCATGAAACTAGTAATGTCTTTGCTAAATCTGGTATTATATTGTACATGGTTTCTTGTTGATAACTTTGTTGAGGTTGCAAGAATCGCATTCATATTTCATCAAGTTGCAGATTGCTTTCCACACAAGCCTGCATCGACCTGTATTTACATCACTTTAATCCTACCTCACTTACCCGTCTTGGAATCAATTTCGAGTACATTATTTCAATCAGTTCTAGGTAGCCCGTTCTTCGTCGATGAATAAGCCACAATAAAGAAAACGTTCAGTGTTTATTTAGTTGATTAATTTGTTAGAAGTTAAAAAAAAGTTCGCTCGTAAAAACCCCCAACCAAAATGCAAGTGTTTATTACCAATACTTTCCTATAAAATGGCGGTAGTTGCGCTCTCTCGCAATTTGTAGCAGTAATGCTAATTTCTTACCACATCAATAAAGCAACGAGCAAAACCGATACAGGTTTAAAAATTAAACTTTTTTATTATTATTATTGTTATCGCCGCATCTTACTACCTGTTCATGTATCACGCAAAAAGGATAATTACTCTTATGGGGAAGAGATGAGGAAGAAAATATTTTAAAGGTAATCTACCCACATTTGCCTGGAAGGGGAGTGGGAAACCATTTAGAAAAACCATCAGTAGACCCAACCGGGAATCAAATACCGATCCCCCATCATCACCAGACCAGTCTAACATGAGAGTAATGCCTTAGATAATTCATAATTCATTAGTTTTTGTTTTGAGCTCACTGTCGATGTTTTAGAATCACTCTTCTAATGACAGGGTTACTAATTCGTTCGACATAAGTATGACGCACCATTATAGTTATTTCCACGCGTGATGCCATTGCGAATGTTAGGGGCCGAGAGGTTCACAGCAAACAAGGCAACAAGGACCTGCTTGCAGTGCTTCCAACCTAGTATTATAAGGTAACGTTTACAACAATAGGTTTCCCACACTCTTTAGTCTAATGTGCCAGGCTCACAATCTACTGGAATTTCAGTGATTAGGGGTGGGGAGGGGGAGCGGGGGGAGGGGGGAGATTAAAATCTCTGCCGGATACTCTGGGAATCGCTTATCAAGAGTGATTTATTTTACCGTCCCCTCTGCAGGCTAGTATGAGTGTATTTCCTCTAGCTTACCCTCCTAATTTCAACCTTAAAAATTAAATGGGAGCTAAATGTATCTAATTATCTAGATATGATGAATAGATTTATCTAAATTTTGGGTTAATTAATCTACTAAATAGAACCTACAGATTCTTTATAGAGTTTACAAATAGAATATATATATATATATATTCGCATCATTAATATGTAACAATGTCACAATGATGTAAGTTCTTATTGTGTGGCAATACTTTTGGAATCGTACCAGCTTTTGACACGTTAATTATAGTTGGCTGCAGTTGAGCCGTGCCCGTACACTTATTTTGGTAGTGTCTTACCTGCAATGGTTTGTGGGAAAGTCCTTTAATAGACGATACAATGCATCTTTTTGAACAGTAAGTTCCTGTTGAAGCAATCTAAAGATTTAGTAAACATAATTGAGGTTGTAGTTGTTGTGAGTTTAATAAGGCATCAAAGCTTAGGCATCGAGTAGAATTACACAAAGAGGCCTAAATGATTAATAACACTTTCAAGTAGGTGACCTGGCGGTCTAGGGGTAAGGTGTCAGATTTCTGTGCTGGCGGCCGGGGTTCAATCCTCGCTCCCGGCACAGATTTATCTGATTACCAAACCCTTCCTTCACCTCTTACAAGACATCTTGTGAATGTGGGGATTCCACGTTAAGCTGTAGGTCCTTCATTTCAACTCACAATCACCCTACCATTACACATTATCGTAAGTGCGTATAGCCCAAACGGGTAGTAAGACGCGGTAATAATAATAATAATAATAATAATAATAATAATAATAATAATAAACTTTCAAGTGAGGTTTGAATCTCCAAAACACTACATTTCAGTTCAGCCCTGACTACCCAGATGCTACAGAAGACTCTGGCTCGTAAGGCTGAGGCTCGATTCTTAACCGGGAATAAAGGGTTTAATTTATATTTATATTGTGAGACTTACTTCTTCCATATTAGTAAATTCTGGTGTAGTTATTCAAAATTCTATCTAATAATTATTTATTTAGATTAGCTCTGATCAGTATTTACCAACCATTTAAATGCGAGAATTCCTTTTGAACTTATAAAATAATCGAGAACCTCTGCATTATTTTTTAGTTTCATGTATGGTAAAAGCACGCAATAAAAAAGGTTCGTAACATAAAAAATTAATACTAATGTTTTCACCAGGAGTTACACCACACTTTATTTACCAAACATATTTCGTCGATAGGAGTTAATGTGCGAAAGGATTGAAACATAGTTATCTACACTAGATTGTTTATACTGCGTTTTAAACTGCTTTAGAGTGGGGAGTGGAGGCTCAGTAGATGCTCAACCAATCCGCGAAGGGTACTTATCATAGTGACCGATACACGTAGCTAGATTTCTTGACAGTCACTGAGTATGTTGCATAATAGTAACGCGCAAACCTCCCAATTTGTGGCAACTATGCTCCCCAGCCTACCCACCACGCGGATACTAAAACCGTTTAAATCGCAGTATATAATAAGATAGCAGGTGCCATTCTTTGATTTAAAATAAACGATAATGTATTATGTTCGAGTGAAACAAGTATAGTTACGACAATAAAATCAATTATTCCAGTCGGTGATCTAATTTCAATGAAACATGCATTGAAAATTACCCATTACAAACATACATTGTGGCCATGAATCACTCAATTGATTCAAGTCATTATCAGGCAGTTCTGTATATTCAGAACGAACATGAAAATTAAAGTTCATACTGGTCATTTTGAGAGAAAACTAGTTTTAAAGAGCTGTGAACTATATGAATTACGGCCCACTGTAAACAATTCTGCTGATCCCAGGTACACATAAATTATTTAGACATAATGGTTATAAAGTTTTCCAATCCAATTCAATTCAAAACATGTGATCTTTGGAGATTTTTTCATCCTTATTTCACTCACCCAACGACCGCAAAGTAAAATAACAGTGTTAATCTATTGAAGTGTTGTAGAACATATTGTATTGAAAATTAAGACAACGGCAAGATGACTTTTAACTTTGACAAAAAAAAAAAAAGCTACGGCCATTGAAGAGCATAATTTTCCTACCATCCCGATGGGTGAGAAATATTTGATTTTTTGTTTCAGAAACTTGTTATTTTACTCGTATTCATTTGCTGTTTAGTTTATGAGTAGTTAAAACCATTTCAAATATAAATATGTATCGCCTACCGATATTAATGAGCGAGACCTTCAATTTATCAAAATCACTTAAAATACCTTAAAATGATTTGATCGACTCGATTGATTAACGGTCAAATAAGTATTCGTTTGGTAAAAGCATTCAATCTAACCCTAGTAATTATAATATTGCGCTTCTGGGCTACATAATTCATAGCCTAGTAGTGAAAATATTAGCCAGTATTATTGTACCATAACCCAGGGGACTCCCTATTGTACTATTTCCGTGGAGGCTCTTTCCATGTTCAAAATCCCGATGAGATATAGTGATACAGTTAACTCCCAACTATTCGCGGTAATGGAGGGGACTAGTGTCACGGATAGCCCGAAACCGGGGATAAACCGCATATTTAGTAAAACAAGAGATCTTAGCACATTCAATTCAAACTAGTTCTAATCTATCGTGATTGCCTTTACGAACACATCATATCATTATTATTTCACATTATATTTCACACACTAAGATAATAAAAACACATACTTTAACTCAATGTATTAGTCATTCACGAGCTAAGTTTACCTGGATGACAGCTCGAAATGTTACTAGAAGTAATCCCTAATATATCACTACGCCAACAGCTGACATCTATCACTTTGGATGACTGTAATGAAAACAGATGGTAATATATTAATGTGATAGTTAACCAGAGTAGTTTAGGCCAATATTATTTATATATTTATTTGAGGTCGGACACAAAGTTTATCTATAGTTTTATTCCCCTTAAAAAAATATTCACACCACTTTCACAAAAACTTCTAACAAACATAGCCTCAAAATTGCGACTGACGAATCTAAGCCATATGATTGAACATAACGGTAAACAAGTTTTTCACAATGATGCAGACACACAGTTGATGAAAATATTTTATTCAGTTAAATATTTCAAAATACGATAAAATAATCATAAGATCATTTATTGTATGTAAAAAAATGACAAGAATTTTCTCTTTTCCTAGTAAATACGATGCCTGTATTAAAAGGTAGTGATGTGTGCACTACATTACACAAAATCAGTAACGTTCCAAAACAAAAAATAATTACTTTTAATTATGTTTAAAATATTGTTTCGAGTTGGATAGAAAGAAATTATTTTAAAAAAATGAAATCGTATGAGAAAACTTAAGTTTACGTTATTTTAAATGTAATATATAACATATAACAGGTAATTAAAGATTCTTTACATTTATAACAAAACTGTGATCTTTTACAAGTGTTGGCAACCCAAAACCTAAACATATGATTTTCGAACTGTGATCTCGGTAAAAAACTATCGTGAACGGAATATACAGTATACTCCAAATGAACCCATCACCTAAAAAGTGTGTATTATTAGTCTTCTGCTTCATTGCAGCTGCTTCTTTTTTCCTCATCCCGCTACGTATTTTCCGTAACATCCTGTTCCAGATAACTAAGCAGGTTATGAGTCCATTCTAGTGCAGTCCCCCTTGCATAACCTTTTTGCCTCCCTAGCCATTATTTCTTCCCTATGGATTTACTGAGTACAGTACAACATTCGGTAGCCCTGTGTTTCCCATCAACGCGGCGTTTTTCAGAAATAAATCTCCTGCCATTGGTGATGCCACGGTTAAGCCGCAAATAGGATAATCCACTCACGGATAATTGGGAGTTTACTGTAGTGAGTATGAGGGTGTGGAACTAGTGGAAACACTTAAACCTAACTAAAGCCTAATTATTATAATTTTTATTATTAGTACCGCAGCTTAACCGTTCGGGTTGTACGCACTTACGTAAATGTGTAATGGTTAGGGTGATTGTGAGATGAAATGGAGGACCTACAGTTTAACGTGGAATCCGAACCACGGTAGAGGCCTGGCATTTCCCACATTCACAATATGTATTGTCAGAGGTAAAGGAAGGGTTTGGTAACCAGATAAATCTGTGCCGGGACCGAGGATTGAACCCCGGCCGCCAGCACAGACGTCCGACACCTTATCCCTAGACCGCCAGGTCACCCTCACTGGGCCAGTTAAAGCATTACATGATATGATAGATAACTTCTAGACTGCGTATTAGATCTACTCAACCTAGGTGGTCTTGAGGCAAAGTGCACGCTCAGGATCTGATGTACGTAGGTTTAAACCCAGCCGCGGTCGACGGGGTCTTCTTTTGTGATAAAATTCCGTAGCCCAACTCCTGTTGAAGGGGCATCAAAACCATTGGCTGCATCTCGATTGTGGCATATAATAGTTAGTAATAAATACCTTTACAACAGAATTGTTAAACCCTTTCGCTCTCGATTATAGAAATTCTCGTGTGCTGTTGTAATCAGTCGATTCAGAAATTGCACGTTAAATATATCAAATAAATAAATCAAATAAATAAACATTGATCTATGGTCAACTGGATCAAAAAGTACTTCGACTTATAAATGTTATTATTTTAATGAGGCTGTGAGCACAAAGTCTCATTGTTTGTTTGTTAGTTGTTTGTTAGGTGATATTTATTGTTGTAAACATATAGATATAAAAACATGAATAAAAACACGTAGAAACATATAGGACAGACAGTTGACACCAGCCCCGAGGGGCTCTCGACAACACACACGACATAGAAACAGATAACAAACTTCACAGAGAACAACATTGACGCCCTGGCGGGCTGAATAAAACTCTCAGTGGGTTAGGGGCGGGAAAATATAATAAAAACCCACCCCATAGCTCATACATGGTCGCCAGGACCTTAAAATAATACTACATAGTACAGAAGAGAGAGACAGACAGAGCGGAAACAGAGGAAGCAAAGTCTCATTGTTCGATTACAGCGCAGGGGGAGTGAATACACATGTTTTTTTCCTGGTAGTGTAGGTATGCGCGTATACAGTGTTTCAAATGACGTTGAGAAACATAAGAAAGAATTATATAAAAACGTGGGACTAGACAGGAAGACACCGGTCCCCAGTTCTAGGACCGGCTAGGACATAATTAATATTTTCATTGATAGGATGGACACATATAACACAAACAAGAAATAGAATAAAGTTTATTGTAATTTTCGTAACTAATTTATTTTGTTGACTTCCTGTTTAACGTCTGGTATGGGAGTACAAATCTTTTGCGAGGACTCATTACTAAAGAAAAATATTAGAACAATTTCATCGATTTTACTTACTATCGAGTTAGTATTTTTGAATTTTAATTAAAATAATTCGATAATATCCCGAGTTGATTAAGGCCTAGTACAATTATTTCTCCTGTGTTATTTTTACAGAAAGCAGTTGTGGTTGGTATGTACAGTGATGATGGCACCGGCTCCTCGTCTAAGCTGACACCTGTAGGCGAGCAGGTTAACCAGTTGGTTGGTGGGAAGTTGAACGAAGTCCTGGTGGGGTAGGCCGATCAAATTGATCGATTTAAATATTGCGTGCTGATAAAGGGAATGGTAGAATGTAACCTCCATACACCCTGAAAGGTAGCCGTCTTTCCTTGGCAAATAGCGAACCTGTTTTATAAACTGCACCATAGTGAAACTAAGCAAAGTAGACTGGTTCCCTTTTTCTATAAACGAGGAGTACGCTTACCTTTCCTTTCACATACCCTAGTGCAGAACTGTTATACGGCTAAATTGGCTACCTTAACAGTTATGTTATGGAGCTATCATTTATATTAGTATTACTTATCAAATACTAACCTATGTATTACACTAAAGTGCCGTGTCTAAATAGTCCATTAAAGTGCCCTTGAAAATGGTATTGGACTTAAGTTAAAGGGCAAATTTATTTTTCTTAGTGTCTGCATTCTCTTTCAAAAGTAGGCCCTAATATTGCACTTCACAGTGCACTTTACCAAAAGTTTGATTTGATTTTCCTTTTATCATGCACCTTAATTAAAATACCGTTGTAAATGTAATAGTTATACGTTCGTAGCCTGTTAAATCAAAATGATTTGCTGTGTTATTTGTCCATTTACATGGATTAGTTGGCTAATTTTATCTCAGTAACGTGAACATCTATTTTATAAATATATATNTATATATATATATATATATATATATATATATATAATGCAAGTAAAGTGCACAAGTGTGTGCGCAGGCTATTCAGACACATCCACGGCTTAGCATCTCAACGGGGTTAGATCCACTCCTAAAAATAAATGACAATCGATATGCACCTGTCTCAAATCATTACAGAGTTTGGTAAATGCTTGTATTTTTGTTATGAACTGAGCAGTGTGCTCTATAAGCAGAAACTGAAGTGATGCAATTAAGACCCTTTCAAAAATGTACACATTTGGCATATACGTCCTTGAAGAAAGAAAGGGTTGAGGATTACATTACTTGTTGGTCCTGTTTTCTGTGTATTTGAGGACTGTTTTAGGAGTAGTTTTTGTATTGACTAAAACCAGCCTAATAGTCATCATTATTATTGGTCGTTCACAAGAATATAGGCCTATTCATGACTTGAACTGAACTCATTACTGAAACATCACCCGCATATATGGGACAATATAATGTAATGTCAGTTAATGATCACTACACAATTAAAAACCTGTAAGTTAGAGACGTAGAGTTTTTACTCAAACGAATTTAATATTTACACAACACTTTTCTTAAAAGTGACTTTACAAAATATCCACGTTCAGCAACGGCATTAATATTATTCGAATAATCGAGTTTCATTTTCACATATTATAAAGGCACGAACATTTGGATTCCGGCAGCTTATCTCTCTGGCGGTGATTGAGAGTTGAGCGATAAAGAGAGGACTATTACTAAATGAAAACAGGTGCGTATTGCGATTTTAACTGGTGGTGATTATCACCTGGAAGCGTTGTTTTCCCAATTGGCCTACCCGAGTGTTGCAATGATGAACTTTAAGAATCACATGTATTTATTTGTTGTTACCTTCACACACACTTTGAGTTCAGTCCGAGAAAGATGAGTGGTTTAAATGTGTTTATTGACGCTACAATAACTGTAGTGAAACGTTGTGAGCCGCGGTGGTGACAGAGACCCATCACTTAGCAAACTAAATAAAAACGTGCTTAGAAAAACAATAGAGAAAACCGTACTACCCTTAAAAAAATTAATACAAAAGGACGGTAGACAGAAAAATGTTATATTTATATAAACTAGTAATGAGTTGATAGCTAAAATAAATAGATAGTTAAGTAAACAAAAATGAAATTTATATTAAAATAAAAAATATATAAAGAAATACGTACTAAACATCCTCCCCGTGTTGAACCATTCAGCAAATAAAAATCACAACATAATATGACCTAATTACTAGGTGACAGGGAAACCATGACAGTAGGCCGAATGAGGGATCCTCTAGACGTGCGTAGAGTAAATTTGGAAACGAAATGGAAATAGTTTAATTTGTCCAGCTTGATGATCTTCATCCACGAATCCAACATATGATTTCTTGAAAGCGGGGTGAGAATTAAATTTATTTTCAAAGGAATTAAATTGCCGTTTTGTGAAAGGTGACAAATCACCAAGAGGTGGCATAAATTCCTTTATCGGAAGCTGGCGGACATATTTACCAGTGCTGTCCTTAGTGTGTGTGGAGCGGAAGTAATTTTCACTAATCTTTTTATCTCGAGTAACCAATTGTGAAAGAGCTGGATTCTTCTAGTTTACATAACTGTCGAGGTTAATTAAGGTCTATCGAATAGGAGGGACGTATACGCCAAAAGTCAGTTTTGAGAAACAGTTTTTCAAACATTGTGCTATGGTTTTCTGCAAATAGTGCGTAGAGGCGTATACGCCAACAGAGATGTTGGTTTTAGTACGCGTGCCTTGTAATATTTCAAGGTTTTGTTTAATGTTCCAATAATGTTGTCAGTCGTTCCCCACTATCTTCACGCAGCCTGTCGTGTTAAGAATATTAAAAATAAATAAATTATGAATAGTATTATTTTAGTTACTTAATATTAAAATTCACTATAAATTGATACAAGTCTAAACAAGGAAAGAAGTTCTGACTCAGTGTTTATGTTGATGGAGATGCCAGGTTAATTTAACAAGTCTTCATTATCGTCCAAAAGGGCTTCTTCTTTTTAGTCGGTTTGATGTGGCAAAATTTATTTTCCACGTAATATATTGTTGAAATACGCGTGGTGAGTTTGGGGAATGTAGGTTAGAAGAGCCCGGACATCAACTAGCTTTTCTGTGAGTATCGGCATGAGGGTTCATATATTTCACAGGTAAACTGATCATTGAGAGATTAAAACAATTATGATCATAAATTTTACCCCCTCCTTTTGCATATCTGTGAAATAAGGTTCTCCAGTGTTAAATTCCGGCTTGATACCAAATCCCATATTTAAATGGTTAGAGAAAACTAGATCTTTGGCCTCTGAAAACTTGGCACCCTGAACTTTCCACTTTGTCATATGATTGTAGAGAACCCCTATACTTTTTAAGTCCTCTCTGCTCAGATACGCATCTGCGAAAGGATTAATTGTTCTACTGTGCATAATGTATCCCAGTAAACACCTCTCTTTTCCCAAGATGCTTTTCAATATTTCTGAAGTCATGGTAGCAGGGCAGGTAAGAATGACCAGGTACCATGAAGGTATGTGTTCAATCCTATTAAACCGGCCTGAATGAATGTATCTTAGACAGATCAGAACCATATTTATATTTTTATTTTGACCCAAACAGTTGTCACTAAAAATGTATAATGTTTTACATCCTGTGGTATTTTATTGTCTGTGTAATGCATTAGGTAACTTGCAATTTCGTCGGATCCTCTTTTCCAGTGCTCTCATCTCAGGCATACATTGAAGCGTTTCCATTCTTCAGATTGTGGATGGAAAAATTAAATGTCCGTAATTTACTTCTGTTGAACTGTCTGCCGGAGTTTATTTTAGGTGTTGGCAGTGCTTGTTGTAAGTCTATTGCAATAGAAGCAACTCTCTTGTCTCTATTTCATGGCATTTGTTTTAATAATGTTTGAGCCATCTTCGCCCTCCTTTAGTGCATAATTATTTCAACTTTCACTTGTAGAATTTCTTGAGCATCATTTTCTTCATCTAGACTTTCCAGCTGTCATATGGTTCTGTCACAATAGTTGCAAGTATCGGAAATGGGTGGTGTTAATCCAAGATTAAAATTTTGTGTTGAATATGTGTCTGTAGAAAGGATTCTGTGACAAGACGTTCCTCACCATTTTCAATAAGCTAGGCACAGTATAACTAATACATTCTTGAAATGTTTAAATAGGATGCCAAGTATTTTCTGTGCGGACTCTTAAATCTGCTGTAATGACTGAATAATGCAGGAAAACTGTTAGTATGCTCAATCACATTTAATCTCTCTGATTCAGGTATTTTTCTTGTTTTTTCTTGATGGCCCCACATGTCTTTATCCATACTCCCATTACTTTTCACCTTATCACGAACAGTGTGCAACATCTTCTCACTCAAACCATGAATATTTTGGAAAGCTACAGCACAAACTTTATAAGAAACCTTACCATGCACTACTGTGTACTCTACTGTGTGCAGTCTGCGAGAAGGCTTGTCTTTTACACGCAACCATCTCACATATACTCTTGTCGTAAATTTGGCCAGGTAACTATTTTGTAGTTCATAATCCCCACCGTCCCGAAATTCGCGAAATACTACCTCTATGTTATCTCTGCCCACTTTGTCGAAGCAACCACAACGACATGGATTCCCTATTCGTATTGTTTCAACAGCACGTTTTGTCTGGACGCTAACATAACCCTCTCCGGTACTCCTCTTTTTCTTGGACACATCTATTTTCCACTTACCTCTCTGTAAATATTGCTTCCTAGCACGACTGATACTTTCAGCACTTGATTCACTTTCTGTGCCACTCATTCCATGCTGTCCAAGAATAGATACAAATTATTCACTGCTAATTTTATATGCTAAAATTATAGCCACAATCTCGAACGAACTGACCCACGTGACTGTTGGAGACACACTGCTCGCATGGCACTACTGTTCACTTCCTACTGCGCAGCGCGAGGCTTATACGCCGTTCCTATTCTCACAGTTCCACAACCATCTCTACGGTGCGTAAAGTCTCGCACCACGCCTTTTTCAATATAAATTTCGCCCTCTACCGAGGCGTATCGACCATGAATATTAGCTAGAAAGAAATAGAAACATTAATAGTTATGTTGCTGTGAAAAAAATGGCATGTTGACCCTTATGCCTATCCTATACGCCTCAATTTTGAATATCATTGTCATTGGTTGACAATAGTGTGGTGATCTTAGCCAATGATTGTTGAATATTATCGTCAATAATGGAAGGGTGCTTCCTATAATTATGAAGCCAAATACAGTGCCTAAAACTATAGGCATATCTTTTTAAAGTGGATAAAGATCACCAATGAGGGTTTGAGCAAAAAGGTCTGCACCGATTATCATTTTATTTTAACATAATTACTATCATTAAATGTAGGGCCAGCAAGTACACAATGTTTTAGTTTCTTAGTTACTTCAAGTAAAATGCAGAGTTTGTGGCATATTTGAGGAGATTAGATCAATGATCACAACTGGGTGTGAGTGTACTAATGGTACACCATTACATGTGGAAATATTTAACTGTGCGACACCCTTAATGAATAACTTGACCAAATGATATTCCCTTAATATACCAGGTTTGATACGGTTGCATTTTATCCCGAGCATCTGTGCACAATTTTCATTAATCAATGTTGATTGACTCGCAAGCACAATTTGTGTATTGCCAGAGGGAGTAGTGATGTGAACTATAGGTGTAAGTTAGAAGTACAGTGTTGGTGGTGGTTGAAACTATGTCAACAAAGGGCTTATTTTGTCAAGAATTGATCGAATTTAATCAAGTAATGATGGGGGTGTCAACATTAGCACGTCGGCTACTTGGAGTCTATGTTCAAGTTCTGTAAATTGTAAAATGTTGTTAGAGACATCTTACAGAGTTGACGTCTGTGTTTGAGTAGAATGCTCCAACAATGTGTGATGAGTTTTCCTACAATGCTAGCGCACATGTCTTGACTTGCATCTTGAGGCACGCAAAGAGCAAATTTATTTTTATTTTTTACTTGATAAGTGCAAATCTTTTCTGTTGAGTTAGGGATTTAAAATTACAACATCTAGGCCTATATGTTATATTGATATCTTGCTGTTCGTAATATGAACAACAATTTGAAGTGGTATTCGTTGTCAAAAGAACCATTCTTGCTGGTTGGGGTGTCATTGGGTGTAAAAATGAGTGTGTTGTAATAATACCAATACAACCTGTGTTGGTGTTATGTCTTATACTGGTCATAGCTTATGTAATAGGTTGACACTTGACAGCCTTTAGGTGTGTACACCCAGTTTCCTAAAAATGTATTATTTAGTTTACAGTTGGTAGAACCACGTTTGATTATGAGAATAACAGTTCTGAAGCTTCAAAACCCAAATATAATCTTAATTTATCTTATAATGTTTTGTTCTAACCATGTTAAACATGATTTTGTCAGAATAAGGCTGGAGCTATGTTTCTAATAATTTACTTAGATACCTACCAATGAAATTTCACGTAAAACATCCTTGAACATTTCCTAACTTCACCTTACCACGATTTTGATTAAAACTATGAAACCTAAAGTCAGGTTTTAGATACTCTCGGTACATGTTGACAGTTTGGCACGAACAATAATCATTTATTTTAGCCCTTCTAGTACCACTGGTTTTGCCTTATATCGTTAAAAGTGCCAGAGCCGATGTGATCTGCCGTTCATATATGCACTATTTCTGGCGTTTCCCGATAGATGGAGATACAATCTTATGTACATTACCAAAAAAATAATACGCCATTCTATTATTTACAATGATGACAGCATAAATCACTGTTTACAATAATTATTAAATAGCTGCTTCATTCTTACACACAAGTGTGCCACGAACTACACTAGGTGTACCATGAAGTTATCGACTTTTGTTAGTGTGTTAAGTAGATTTTTTTGGAAGAAGAATTACTTAAAACACAGTATTCTTGGAAAATAAATCAATATTAGTTTCAAAATTAATAGTTTATTACATGTATATTTATTAATAATCCAAACATTAGTATTTACACAATTAGCACAGACCACATTGACTTTAAAACAAACTAGTCCATATCACTATAGGTATGTGGCGCAGGACTAGCATACTCGGAGAATACGCCACTGCAGAGGTTCCGGATTTGATCTCCGGTGCTTTCGAATTTTTCTGTGAAGCAGTGGATCTGTAACGGGTCAACTATGCCTCGTTAGGTCGATGGGGGAGCTACTTAAATAAATAAAAGTAGTGACTCCTGTATAGAAAACTGAGATTAATGGGTGGAGGGTTGGTTGTCGTTATAACAATGACATCCTTTATACGAAAATGTCGGCACTGTCTTCACCAACATGCGGCGTCCGCTTGGTTGGTATAGCTCAATTGAGGGCTCACGCCTTGGATGTTTTTTCATTCAATTATGATTTTTTTTAAATAAATTTTAAAATGTCCGAAAGCCTCAATAAATTTATTTTTCAAAGAATTTAATGGCTTACAATCAAAGAGTTGAGTAATTAATGAAAAACTTGAGTTTGTCGTTTCTGTCACATTATTTCAATTCGTGGTTGAATAGATCAGGACAAATACACATGTCTCCTGTTCAACTGAGAGACATCTCCAAGCATGCGTACGACCGAGGATCTCGTAGTGTTGACAACTGGCACGTTCACTGCGCCACGAGGACTCTCGAGAAAGAAAAGTGTAAAAAAAATATATACCGAGGACCACTGGCTTAGGCTGACATCATCGTGCGTGTGTCAGGATTAGATTAGTTAATTAAGTTAGTTATACACAATTTGACATTTATGTTGCCTTCCCTTCTTCCAACACAGTGGTGGCCCACGCAAATACCAAGTGCATGTGTGGGAGGGTGAAGGTGAGGGCGAGGAGGAGGTGAGTGCTGTGGCCGTGGTGGGACTTGGCCGGGAGGATGAAGAGTTCGACCCTCAGGAGAACTACAACCAGGCGCACGAGAAGGTTTGCCTAAAATACCCATATAAAAATCGCATTATGACTTTACCTTAGTAATGTGGTCGCAAAAGGGCTTTGTATTAATCAGTGATTTTTTATAATATAACTAGACTGAAATCTGTGGCTGAAATTTTTGATCTGTCGTATGCACACCAATGCGCGAGAAAGGAAGAAAGTTTCGGGTATATATTTATCTCTTTTATACATATAATTCGATGATACATTTGGACATACTTCATTATTTTATCCGAATTTATATATAAATCATGGTATATTATATTTAATGTGATGGGTAAATAAAATGTCTAAATATCATAAATATATACAATATCTATGACTTTATGGGCAATACATTAGATTCCTGGTAATTTATAAACAATTATTACAGTTTCAGTAAAACCCTGACTGGGTTTATCCCTCCGGTCCTTATCATACGCCAAGATTGACCGTCACGTTTTTGTTAATCGCAAATGGTCCCTCCATTGGTATAATAGAGCTCACTGGCATAAATACTTTAAGTAGAGTAGTCGCAAAATGTCATATTATTAATAGAGTACTCATAAAGCTCAGGGGTACTATCGAATGCTCGCAACAGCCTTTGGCTTTAGTAGAATATTTGCAAAATGGTATGGCAGTAGTACAGTAATATAAATAATTATTTGGTATTGGTGGAGTAGCCACAAAATATTATTACCTTAGTATAATATACATAGACATAGACATTATATATGTCTAACAGTGAAAATATAGCAGGTATTTAGTAAGCATAGTCTCAATATGACATGACATTAATAGTTAAAGTATTCTGAAGATATTACTTTAGTGAGTATATTAGACTCAGGAATATGACTTTAGTAACTACTACAACATTGGCTTTGTAGCGCACACGGTAAGGTTCTGATTGTTTTAAATCACCAAGAAACTCGAACACAATCTGAAAAGCTATTCAGCAGTGGTGGTTCTAGGCCGGGGCCGGGGGTTCGCGGGCACCCCAAATATAGCAGGAGAGAAAAAACTCAGTGCATAGACAAACTAGCTGGGTCAGCTTTCTGGCCATGGCATCTCTTATTTACTTTCCTGAAATATACAATACACTGAGGCTATTACCCTCACTCCAAACTACATTTATTAACACTGGGAATCGCATAGCGTTCCACTGGCTCCTAATCTTTATCCTGCCCTGATGAATGGCCAGAAACTTAAAATGCCTTCCTATAAAGTCATAATCTGAGACACTTATAATTCTCTCCGTACTATTTAGAGATATGGCTATCGAAGGAGTGTGACTTAAACGTTCTTTACGAACAAAGATGACCTCAGTTTCCTCTGGTACCACATATAACCAACCTGCTGCTATTATTTTTAAAAACAGGACTCTTTACGACACTTATTTTCTTTTACATGATCCAGTATTACCTTTAGACATAAACACATTAAAACTACAATTTTCTAAATTCTGTCCTTTACACTCTAAAAAATAACTATAATCAAGTACTCGGAAAACTTTCTGTCTTTACTGATTAAAAATACCTCATCTAGAACAAATTCAATAAATATTCGTGTCTTATTCCAAGCTACTGGAATGATATGGACTTTATATTGCTCCAAAATTTCTTTCCTGGTTAACAATGGTACATTAACAATTAATTGCAAACTATTTCCAACAAGAATGGTATTTGCCGAACTTATTCTGTAGAAATCATGCATATAGCCTACATCGTTGTCATGGGGTGTATAATTAAGAGTGGGGGTGTAAACAATTGTAAGAACAACTCTGGTTCTTTAAGCAGGCTGCCCAACTCATTTCTGGTACTAGTCTCCAAATCATACTGGAAATTACTCAATTCCAACCTTACATTAGTTAATCCTTCCACAACCCTTTGTAGCAACACATTCAAATCTACATGTGAGGTAGGATATGTATCCCTCTCAATAAATTCTACATTAGCATTATACTGTACATAGCGCTTCTGATAATGTTCAATATAATATCGCGCTAACCAGGTGGTGAACCTGATATTATTCAGTATCTTTTCCTGTAACCCCTTCATAAGTATTAATTGGTTCTTATGATCTATCAGTAATTATTCTTGCTCCTGATCCAATTTAGCTAATTTTTCCTTCAACCGGGACATATCTTCAGAGTCCAAGGCTCCAAGAAATTATAAGGTACTTACCCTATAAATCAAACAAAGATCTTCCCTTACGACGCGTCTTGGCTGGCACCAAGTTAGCGAAGCTACTTAATTCTAAGCTAAATTGATGGAAAACCTCCCTTAACTGTTCTAGAGAATTTTGAAACTTAATCGAACAAGTGTCATGTTCCTTATTTATGAAAAATTAACCCAGTACTGGATTGTTGATCTATTTTAACTGCCTTTTCAAGCTGCCCATGTTCCTCTAACAACGGCTTTAAGATAAAATCCAAAACAATCTGTAAACCATTTGCTGACAGAGCGATTTCCCTTACATATTCGAATTATATCCCCGAATCTGTTGTTTGAACAACTGGCTCAGTTTGGGGTTGAACCCACTTACCTAACCACAAAAGTACCACGATTAATTCTCCTATTTTTATAGAAACACACAATAAACAACAATAACACCATAATTACCACAATGACACAACAATAACATAAGCCAGATCACACCAAATATATTTTTATTTCCTTTTACACAACAACAAACATGACATCCGAAATATATGTCTCTCTTTCTATATACAACTTATGTTTGCCGAGTATTACATTTTTCAACACTTGTCAGACTAGAAGCATTGCTTGCCTATGAGTGAGTTCACTGACTTGCTCTTTCTCTCCCTCTCTTTCAGAGAAAGATTACTTACACATACTGCACTACTTCAACATCTGATGACGCGGCCGTAGCTGGTACGTGTGTGTGGCCAACACAGGGCTGGTTCCTACTTTATGAGTTGTTGATGTCAGTGGTGGGGTACGAAGGCTGTACCTATTCTATTTCTCATAAACTTCTTGGTTGATTGGTGTCCTTCTCAGTCTCCTTCGTAGTCATGCTTCCAGATCTGTGAACAGAACTGGGCTAGGATTCCTAGATACAAAAGTTGTCAGCCTCCCCCCATTAACTACCATTGAGCGATAAGGAAGCTGGATTCTTACTGTAACCTTACAAAGAATCTCCAATATTTGATAGGGACCTATGAACTTTGTCAAGAATTTCTTAATCTGGCTTTTCCTCAAAGTTGTCTTCATCAAATAGATCCAATCCCCGACATAATACGTAGTTGGCTGCGCTTCCTTATTGTGCTGCTCGTGTGATTAATCTTCGTAGCTAGTTCTTGTAGTTTAGTCCTTGTAGTTTAGTTCGTTCTTCCTCTTCTTCAGTCTGGCCGAAATGTGAACCCTCCTTAACAGTTAGACTGGAGTCGTGTAGGTTTGGTAGTTTTTCCTCATGTCCTTAGTCAGATATTAACGCCACGAGCTTCAAACTTCTAGTCGAACATAGGTTATATTCTAGTCGTAAGTTGTTTTACGCTTTATTCAAATTTTCTTCTTTTGGGGTAGCGGTGTGAGGTCTCTTTTTTTTCACCGAAAATAATATCTGCCCTAGTGGTTCTCTTGACACACATACAGATGGTTTTTCTACCCTCGTAGTTTTTTTTACCCTCTTGTGGTTTTACCTGGAACAGCGAGTCTTCGGTTCACTCCCCACGCATTCCCCTCCAAAGTTGTCATCTATTTCACTTCTATGAAGTCACTTTCACTTGTTAGATGCAACTTGGCTATTTTGTGGTTTTTGGATCTTCAATCCCTATACCCCCTAGGCCATTTATACCTTCCGGGTATCCCTGGGCAATCTTGTGTTTACACTGCACAATACTTTATTAGGTACCGCAAGTTCCCTTTTTAAATGCTACCAGATAGGCTTTCTACCCTCCAGCCACTCAAACCTTCAAATTCCTTCGGCACTACCAACACGACACTTAGAGCCTTCCTTGTTCTTGGGCACACATGCTTAGCAACAGTTAAGACTATCTGGACCGAACATTCTACATAACTCATACAGGGTCGATGACTCCCTTTAGGCTATGCTTGTCCTTCTTGTCTACTTATAAATATATCATTGCTAAGCTTTATGTCAGGAATTCTATGCCTATTGTACCATCATAGCTTGCATCGGTCCGATATTTTGCCCCTTGAAATGTGACCCTATAGACCTTCTTACCTACCACTAGATCTACCATAAATTCTCCCCAGCTATGCATTTTGTGACCTGATGGACCCGAAATCTCAAATCTTGGCTTCAACAACTTCATGGACTCTACTACAATACCAAAACTTGTGCCCCACTATATACTAGAAAACGATATTTTTTCCCTTGAAAAATACATGCTAACACTAATTCACTGGGGCCTTCTTGCTCCTCTACCAGCACTGTAGGGACAGTTCTTGCTGAGGACCGTAGTTCGTGGCTTCTATGACCCCTTTCTCGTTTGGGTGATGAATATCTTTCCCCAAACACTGGATCGCTAGATGCCCTAAACTACCGCATTTAAAACACTACTTTCTCTCCTTTATTGTTGACAGTTGTCTTCCCTTACCAGATCTGTAATCCCGCATTACATGACCTTGCTTTTTGCATTTGAAACAAGGCTTTCCTTTTTCTATAAACAACATTCTTCTACGACTGTTTTCCTCCCTCTCTTGAGGTCTATTATCAGCTTCCACAACGTATATTGCCCTTTCTACAGCTTCTCTAAACGTCTTAGGTTTTGCTAACTTCGTAAATTTACCTTTTTCTCCACTGAGTCCTGGTGCAGCGTCCTCGTTCCTCCAACACGTTACGATCGTTACGTCACGTGGTTGCCTTACACAGTCTTTCGCTCCCGAAACGCTTTTTGTAATAATAGTATTATTTTTGAAAAAAACCTTAGATTGCCACCTAGTTCCGATCTCTGACAACAATTGTCAACATCCCCTCACCCTCGTTTCAGTGTTTACTAACTGTGGGCCACATGGATTTGTCAGGACATCTTTGGCTGAGGCCGAGCTTTCATTTAAAATAAAATTGAGCTAGTGGTTTGCGATATATACTGAAAAAAGTATTTCGAAGTACCGGTAGGTGATATGTTTATTAGGTAAACCGTAGTGATAGCAGCCTCCGTACAAAGTGACTTATCAAGAGAAGAATGAAGGAGTAAACAACATGTTTTCTCCGTGATGCTACATCCCACTCTTTCTGCGACGCCGTTCTGCTAACTGGTATATGTCTGATCGTAAACTGTGACTGGATGCCCTTCTTTTAAAAAAATAATCAAGCATTTCTTACGACACAAATTCACCACCATTATCTGACCTAAAATGACTTATCTTTTAGGTTAAAGTGAGCTTTTGTCATAACTTCAAATCGTTTGAAGTATGTAAATACTTAGCTTGTATGAGAGAGTCACATAAATCGGGGATAGATCTTGGATCAATCTTGATTCCATCTACAAGCTTACTTAAGTGAACTAAACCACTTTTGCCTATATTACCAAGCCTCTTCTGCCATAAATCAGATGATGCTACAGTGGAACTAGCAACACTAGCACATGCTTTTTCACGAGGTGAAAGATACATTGCATACACTTTACCAGATCGAGTGGTGGCAACATCCACAAAAATATCACTTTTCAGAATGGTAGCGTTCCCCTTTTCAAACACAATTTTAAACCTACTATCGTCTATTTTACTAACTGAGAAAATTAAATTGTAGTCCAGGAACAATAAGTATGTTGGGAATTTTGATAAAGTTTTGATTACCTTTGTGAGTCACAGACGCGTGTATATCTCCTATTTCTTCAGCACACACCAATCCTGATTTGGCAATGTTTATATTGATAGTCTTTGACAGGCGTCTCTTATTTGAGACTAAACTATTATTTTATCACTGATCATATGTTCAGTGGCGCCAGAGTCAAGAAACCACACAGATCCATCACAAAAAGCCCCTGACATCAACACAGTCAAAATAATTTATGATCTCTAGCTTCAGTTACGTTTGTTTTACGTTTTGAATACTTATGTTGCATCTTGCCTTTCAATTTTGGACTGTCCTAACAAAAGTGACCAGCTTGAAGAGAGAAAAAACACTTATCACCAGTAATTTGCTTTGAAATGCTTTGTTTACAATTAGGACAACATTCCGGTTGCAAAGGTTTCAATTTTGTAACCTTCCAATCAGTAACGTTATAGAATGATTGGCTGCATCCATCAATACCTTCTGCTTGACGTTTGCTCTGCTCATCAAGTAAGCACGTTTTTACGAATGCCAAGTTGAGATTATCTGCATATAGTGTCTCTATGGCACTGACAATAACTTGATATTCAGATGGCATAGTCAAGAGAAGATGGCAGACAACATCTAATTCTTAGAGGTTAGCTCCCAAAGATTTTTATTCCCGAATAGTACGATCAAACCTAATAAAATGCACTTCAAGGGTCTCTAAAGAGGGATCAAATTTCATCACCAACAAGGTTTTGCGCAGTAATACCTTTGCGAGTGTAAATGATACGAAGCACTTTACATATATCACAAGCGGTGTTCTTATCCTTCATACAATCCAAATGGCTGTCCAAGATTCGTTGTATAATCTGTGACCTGCGATCAACTATCCGAAGATTTTCCAGCTCTTTTTCCTTTTCCCCCTTAATTTCAGCATTACTATCACTAGACGCACATTTTAACAAGTCCCGATAGTCACCTTGAATAAATGGCAACAAATCGATTTAATCTATAAGAGTTTCTACCCAAAACTTCCAGTTGTAGAAATAAGTGCAGTCGAAAAGAGGAATTCTGTACGTTTTGTCTTCTTCTAAAACCATTTTGGTAATGGTGATTGGCAACGGCGTCACAAACAACAAGCAAACACGTAGAGCTCACGCGTACTACTGTGCACGCTTGACTTATAACTTTACCAGTCCTAAAATCCACTAATCACCACAATCCTGGACCCATAACCTGTCAGAGTACACAAGTTTATAGAAATAATTGACAGGTTTTAGACTTGACAATACATGTCATTATATCTAAAACATGAAAACTTAACTCAACTGTTACATAAGTTCATAGGCATAGACACAGATAATATAAAAAACCGAACGACACATTTAACAGTAGTACTAACCTAAACTAGAATATCCCTTCATAAAATTGCCTATTTTAACAATAATAGTCTCAAGAGAAGAGTGACTTTATTAGATATAATAGTTTCAGGATGACAATACTTTAGTAAGAATAGTCATCTCTGGCCCCGTGGTGTAGTGGTCAGGGCACCTGGCTGCGAGTCTAGGGGTCTCAAGCTCAATTCCCGGTTGGTACCTTGATTATCTTTCCTGAAAGGGAAATTACCCCAACGGTCCCCCTCATTCTCACTATCACATCTCACATCATCTATCACATCTATCATCATCATCACATCTATCACATCTCACATCACATCTCACATCATCGGAACATAGAGGGAGCCTCCACGAAAAGGATGTACAATTAGTACATTCGGGTGTGCCCTGGGCAACGGTACATTAGTACTGGCTAATATTTACACTACTGGGATACAATTGTTGTGGCGCAAAAGTGCAATATTATTATTAGTTTTAATAGTCTCAAGACGACAGTAAATTGTAAGTTACGGGAGTGTTAAAATGACCTTAATCTAGTAAGTACAATAGTCTTAGTTAAAATTGCACATGTCAAATGAGCGTTGTCTCACCAGTACGGTAGTCACAGTATGTCATACGTATTGTGGGCTGCGTCAGGTAAGACGCGCCGTGGGTATCGGCGCCAGGCGGTTGTCCGAGGAAGGATACAGCCACCTACTGATTGATGGCTGTGATGAGCCAGGCTGCGCGGCGGAGGGAGCGGGGCTAGCACTCCGGTACTTGGAACGACCAGAAAGCGGCCAGGCCGCCAAGTACGTGCTTGAACACTTCGGAGATACCAGGTACGCACACACACACACACACACACACACACACACACACACACACACACACACACACACACACACAC
>CABFOW010002520.1:0-11225 GCA_902141385.1 Timema californicum | reverse complement strand
CACACACACACACACACACACACACACACACACACACACACACACACACACACACACACACACTCACACACGGTGGTTAAGTGGTCAGATTTCATAACTACAGAGTCAGAGTTTCCAGTTTGGATATCTGACGCTTTCAAATTTATCTGTGAAGCAGTGGGTCTAGAACGGGATCAAACTAAACCTCGTGAGGACAAATGAGGAATACTTGAATAAATAGGTAGCGGCTATTGTATAGAAAACAGAAATTACTGACCGGAGAGTTCATTGTGCAGACTGCATAACACCCTTTATCCGCTAATGTTAACACTATCATTGATAACGACGGTGGCTGCTCAATTGGTATAGCTCGATGGTGGGTTCACGTCAGGGAGTTAAATAAATTAACTCTATACGTGAGCCCACATCCCGAAATACCAAGATACATCTGGCTTTGCCCAAAACTTGTTGACAGATCGCGATCTTCCCGAGATTTGTCATTTGTCTTATTTATATATATATATATCGTGATCTTCCCGGGAAGATCATGATTTGTCAACCAATTTTGGGCAAAGCCAGATGTATCTTTGTATTTCGGGATGTTCCCGGGAAAATCGCGATCCGTCAACAAGTTTTGGGCAAAGCCAGATGTATCTTGGTATATCGGAATGTTCCCAGGAAAATCGAGATCTGACCGATCGTCTTCAGGCAAATCACGATTCAACCAAAAATGTAAAGAATAATCTGTTATTTTAATAGCTAGTTTTGGAAACGCCATTTTACTTAATTTTTTTTGCCTGTTTCTTCAGGCCTTTAAATGTTTTGGTATTTGATTTTCTTTGTCGTTTATTATGACATTTGGACTGTAATTTAATTCAAAAGTGTTGATTAAGTTAATTGGGAAGTTTTATTTGTACAAAGCAACATTTTTAAGATCAACTATGAAAAAACTACGAAATAATTATTTGGCATTTGCCTCTAGGTTTACTTCTGAGTCGTGTTTAGAACGTTTTCTTGAGGGAGGAAAACATAATATGTCTTCATCAGCATTCACTTAATATCTGTTAGTGTTTTCTCGTATTTCAGATACAGCTAACTCAAAATGTTCTAATGCATTAGATACGGTTATGGTATTGACACTCTGCATCTGAAATGGATTGTATTAAATGTCAACATTTTTCACTATGTCTTAGAAAAAATTTAGAAAAACAAAAACTGTGTATTATTAAGTAAATTTTTAAAGCCAAAAGATTCTCTCAATGTTACCTCATCCCTCTCATCTTCATCTTCAATTATCTTAAAACATTCCAACAATTCTGTTTTTTTCTCTTTAACACTGCTTTAAACCCGAGATTGAAAGTTTTATCGCGTTGCTGAAACAGTAGGTATGCGCTTATTGCACACTGAGCGCAGCAAGTCACTGCGTTCAGGTGAACAAGAGAAGTGTTGTAAACCCAATAATGTTTGGAAAAAATAACTTTGCTGTTTTTATGTTTTTCGAACAAGCGGCATTTATAACAAAATTGAGTTGGTGTATATCTTACTCACTCGATGGCATTAGGAGCTTGAAAGCTCATTTCTACACTTACCAAAGTATACCACATGCCTATCTTGAGATAGTTCTATCTAGTCCACCTCATTACACCATCTATTCCAGGTCCATTCTAATATAGTTCTATTCTTTCCAACGTAAAGTAAGATGAATGGCAGTTCCTATCAAGAGGACTGTCTCTCTGTCATTATCTATGTTCAGTTAAATGGATTGTAGTGTCACCGCCCCTCTTTGCGTGGGCCTATTTTGTCAGGATAGCTTGCGGAGAGGGTAGGAACAGTGGCAAAATAGATGGTTGGGCTCAAAATTATATTAATGGCTCTGTTTTTTGGGTTTAGTAGTGAGCACTATGAGATATTCCAAAATGTGATGTTAAAAGATATTACATAGAAATATAAGAATCGAACGTAAGCGCTCGAGAAATAACTGGCTTAGTGAGGAGTACTTAACTACTACTCGAACACGGTACTCTGGGAACGATGGTTGCTCCTTACCACAAGTACCTGATGACCCGATGTTCTGGTCCGCGTGGTCCCGATGATGGGCAGAGTGACTGCCTCTGAGTAGATCTTAATGTCTCAGCCGTGATAGTCCTAAATCCGAACCTTTTATAGTTCAATTCAACACAGTTGCCGAGCACAACGGGGACAAGCTGTTATGAGTGGACAGTATTCTTTCCTATTGTTTACTAGCTCATCACAAGCTAACTAGACCTGTTTTATTAGTCACTTAGTTTCAACACTGTTATGTTCAGGCGAACAAGAGAAGAATTTTGTAAACCTAGTAATGTTTGCAAAAAATAACTTTAGGCCTACTGTTTTTATGTGCTTAGAATAAGCGGCCTTTATAACCAAATTGCATTGATGGGGATAGCAGTGCACATATTTGACATGCGGGAATTAATTCTATAACACAGTATGAATGCCATCGTGTCTACCACTCATTACCGTGGCACCGTCATATGCATGGGCTTTGATTTTATTGTCTACATTGAAAGGTTGTAGGTTTTTTATTTCAAAACCTCACTGAGACTATTAGTTGTGCTATCAAGTACATCTTCAAAATAAAGAAATCTTTCAACTGGCTTACAACCTTTAATATATCGCAAAATGATAACAAATTGGCTTTGGCAGGTTATATCAGTCACCTCACCAGCATGCAGGAAAACGAAATCAGCAGAATTAATGTAATTTTTTTAGCTCCTCGATATATAATTTATACATATAATCTAGTAGCTCATTCTGTATAGGTGTGAGATATATTTACAAACTGAAGCACTACAGTATTTAAGTGGTCGTCTAACACATTATCGAGATTCCATAGTAAAAATATCAAATCCAAAAAATGCCTTGATTTGCCCATTTTTTATTTTCATTGTGAACACTTAATGCAAATTTATGAGTACCACATTATTTTAAGGATTCTATTACTCTCCTTAATATATTCCTATTTTTTAAATACCTGTTCATTGTGTTTTTGGGCTGAAATTTCGACCGCGGAATATATCTGTGATGAAATATTTACTATTCCAAATGTTTTAAGCCCACATGTATTTTCCAAATGAATTGCACATTCCTCATATTTTTTAATCCTCTTACTTAAATGTTTAAGATCCTGACTGCCTACCGTTCTCTACAACCCACCCACACCATAAAATAATAAACAACAAAAACAAAATAAGTTATGTTTTTCTTCACTCACAGTTTACCACAGTTTTTTTACTAAACCAAGCATTAAAAAGTTCATTTTTTCTTTCCATCCACCTGCATAGATGTAAAGACACTAGGCTGATGTCCTCCAAACTGTTTAGTTTCAATTTTTTCTTGCAATTTTAATGAAAAAAAGAGTTTTCAAATCAAGAATCTACTTCAGTCATTTAAATTAATCACTTTCACTCTTCACCTTATTTATTGGGTCTTTAACACATACTAAATACACGCTAAAACAAAATATAAACCATCTATATCGTATCGCGGATCCACTTAGACTGGCTTGATGATCTACTGTTGAGCTCACAGTGGAATTGCATTGAGAGATATCTCACACTGGACGACGGGGTTTATCTTAGAGGGGCTGGCCCATGTCATCTTCTTTATTTAGTCATTGGAGTCCCGACCACTGGTACAGTCGTATGACGATTGGAGCGAGTAATGAATCCTCTTGGGACTAGAATAATGTTTAACGAATCTAATAATTCACTGTGTGTAAAGATTGATGCTCCAATTAATATTTTTTTTACAAAAATGTTACAAAATAAAAAGGATGATTTTTTATGTTCAAAAAGTGTTGGTGGGTCCGGGTCCCTGTAGACCCTGATAGTCGATATATTAATGATTATTGCTTGAAAGAGATTTAATTATTCATCATCGGCTCTATGGTATGGTCAAGATATGCATCGATGCGTTGACTAACCAGCTATGGTAGCTTAAGTGAAACCAAGACAGGTCCAAGTAATTTAGTCTTAACATTTTTGGTGCAGTACAAGTAAACCCCCAGGTGTTAAAAACTCTTGTATTGTGTTAAGAACATTAAAATCCCATACATACTTTAACGTATTAGTAGTGGTTATTAGTTATATATAATGACTTGTTCCTTTATTTTATAACTGTTCAGAGAGTAAATAAGGCAGTGTTAGTTAAAATTTCATCTGGCTAAGTTTTTATGCAATAGATCCAAGCTGTTATTTCTGTATTATTTACAGGTTGGGTGTTTCAAGGCTACATTAAATGTATATATTTTTAAATTAGGAGTCTACAAACTCAGGCTTTTTGATTCGAGTTGATATTATCTTTCGAGAAAACTTTCACATTCATTTCCACACGTAAATAAATATTTAGACTTTAACTTGAATAATCATATGAAAAAAAAAAATCTTTTCAACTTGTTATATTTTTTGGAACCCCCTGGAGTCATCCATATTGTTGATTATTTTCTTGCTAACGTGAAGAGTTAATTTTTCGTTGCTTTCTTCAGTGACTGTTTGGGAAGTAAATTCTTTGTAATAAGTATTATTTTGTGAAATATTCTAAGTAACCCATAACAACAAAAAAAAGGGGGGGGGGACAAAATTGCTTTAGATATTTGTATTTACTTTAATTTTATTTTATGTGCATAGCAAATATTAAAAAGATTCTTACTCAAAATTGGATTGTAACAGGATTTTTTAAAGTGGAGTAGATAAGGAAATACCCTTAATTGGTCAAGTTTTTTTTGTTCTTTCTCGAGCTATTCGACTTAAAGCCAGAGGTCCCAAGATGAGTTTCCAGTCACTGGGCTAGATGAGCATTGAAAGCGCCCATTGCAGATGCATTTAGGATTCCACTGATTTTCTCGATTTTGTTTACTTTTCAAAAATAAATGTATAAATATTATTTTTATATAGTCTCTTTGGATATTAAATATATATATATATATATATATATATATCATATTCACTTTTAATGTAATGGAATCTGTGAAAGTGTGTGTGTGTTCTCCGCGTCTTAGGCCTACTATTTGTCCGGGATTTCAGCATTAATAACTTACTGCACTAATAGAGTAGGTAAGAGGTAAGTATAATTTTTAGAAAATGTACCAGCAATTGTGTGGAGGGAGAGTAGGAATCCATTTAACAAAAACTTTCTTCAGTACATCCTGCCAGAGATTCGTTTCTCGGCCAATTCAAACTAGTCAAGACTGACACCTTTATCTGCGTGCCCACTTATTTGGGTAACTTTGTATTAATGCCTGCATATGTTGGTAACGTGATCCGAGGCTGCCAGTCACGTCAATTATGATTTTACTGGTGTCGGGAAGGTTGAGGTTCAAATCCCTCGCAGGGTGTACTGAGAATACTATTTTCTAGATTGTTTTATTTCGCCCCCCTCCATTAAATGGGGATACATGTCACCTACATTCTCTATCATAATAGTGTAATTAATACCGATAACCCGGACGGTGATTAAAACGTGGTAGAAAGGAAAAAAAGAAGTAGCTAAATAAAACTAAACCAAAGCTTGTATATGAATTTATTTATTTACAAATCGGTATTAAGGTGGGAGTGTATGAGACGCGATAAAAGGTAAGTGTTTTTGCAGTTTTTATTGTAAAACATTGCTCTTTTACAAACACAGAAGTTAGTTTTCTTCACATGGTGACATAAACTGTTGTTGAATATATGCCATGATAATAACGGCATTATATGAGAAACCTTTTAAACGACGAGAAAAAGTCGTCATTAAATTTTAGGACACTCTTGAAAAACGTGGAATGTTATTGCCTAATTTTTATAGAAAGAGCCCTTTAAACAAATATTTTTGAAAGAAAAAATTGATAACATTTTACTAAATCATTAGTGTTATTTCATAAGCATAATATTTATCAAAAGTCACCGCTGCAGTCAACATGATTTGAAGTAAGAATTCATGAAAGTAGATATAGTACATTTTCTAGATGTCCGCAAATCTTACCAAAATTGGACTTAAAAAAACAACAACTCTAGATTACTTCTAGAAGCTTCTAAATTAAAAACAAATCTAGGTGATGTCCACTCCAAATAAAATATAAGGCATCACATTAAAAAAAATCTGACAGGGGCCGCTTTAAAAAACTTTTAGAGGCGTTTAGTAACGTTCTTTTTAATCTAGCAGATGGCCACTCAAAATATCTTTAAGAGAAATTTAAAATAATCCAGACGATGACCACTCTAAATAGCTTCAAGGTTTATGCAAATGCCAATTTACTGGGACCAATGTACGTATACCCTGATTTTGGTTGGAAGAACAGTAGAGTAAATTCAAACATATTTCTTTGCGGCCACCACTGATAACATCTTACTTTATTATTAGTGTTATTCTATAGTTATTAATTATATCTATCTAAAGTGACTGCTGCAGATAGTATGACTTGCTGTAAGAAAGTATTAAAATGGTTTTAGTAACTTTAATAACTAACTTCTACTGTTCTTACTACCAAAATCATACTATAGGTCCACCTTATTGATCACAATTAAAATAAATTAGCAATTTTTTGTTAATGATGCAAAAACAATTTTCAACATCTTAGCAATGCAAGAGTTTATATTGATCTTGCAATCTGTGCTACCGGTGCGTTTTGATAGTGCGCCTGTAATGACCGATCAAATTATATCTGAATGTATGGTACATTGCTTTGCACAGTCCTTAAATCTTGAGTTTGGTCTAATATTGCATTTCAAGAGCTCTTTGGTATTGAGCACGCTGTGATACTTTCATAAACAAAAGCTAAATGGAAATATATTTTTATAGAGCTTCTCATGGTCATCAAATAACCTCAATATTCTCATTTGAATCTCTTTCATTGTTGTTTGAACTTAACTATTCGATGAGCTTGTATTCTCAAATTAATTTATTTGATTATGGTTTCACTGATGTCCATTTAATTGTGGTTTGAACCTATTTATTTTGAAACTTAAACTCGCAAGTGATTAAAGAAGTGGGCCAGTACATTTATTTTGGACGTGCTTATCTCTATTATGGTTGAGCACTGCAATAGTCAAACCAAATACTTTGATCATGAATCGGATTGCATCATCAACACCTTTGGATTGCAGTGGCTTTCTAATATCATCATCATCATCATCATCATCATCATCATCAACATCAGTAGCAGCAACAACAACTGTTTCCAATCTGTGGCTGTGTCAGTTTAGTAAAATGCCTCTATCTTCCTCTATGCTTCCACTATTCTCCTCTTCCCACCTGAACACTTTCTGTTATCTGCTCCTTCCTTCTCTTTCTTGGCCTTCCTTGCGGTATTTTCCTACATATGTTATTTCCAACATTTTCTTTGGCATCCTCTCCTTCTCTATCCTTATTGCATGTCCATACCATCTCGGTCTTGCTTCCTCTACTATCTCATGTACTCCCTGTACCCCCACTATTTCCCGGATAACTTCATTCCTAATTTTGTTTCTCCTCGTGATAGCTAAAATTCTCCTCACAAAGTTCATTCTCATGGCCTCCACTTTTCTAGTATTAATAATAGTAGGCCTATATTTACTTTTAACGTGATCCATCAAAAAGACAAAGAAAGATATGTTGTCAACTGCCTTTCAAATATGTGATAGCTTAGGTTTTGTGGCTCCAATAACTTTATTCGCAAATATTCTCATAGAAATGCTTTGGAATTTAAAAAATTGACTTGAATGGCACACCATCTGATTTTATGTTCTAAGCTTGGACCTCCTTTCAAAAGGGAGAACCCTATGAAAACCCCAGATACTAAGTTGTACCTTAATCAGTAATATGGTTGCGGCTCTAGGCTGAGATACGGGCAGCTATACAGATGGCATTGCAATAACTTTTCGTTTTTCTTCAGTGAGTCATTAAACGTCGATATCTATCAAAATACCGATTTATATTTTTTATGATCACAATACTTTCTCTCTTAAAGGGGTCATGAGATAGAAAAAATTCAGCTTCGACAATCTTGTTCAAAATTTATATTTCAAGGGTATTTCTTATTAATATCATAATAATATGTGTAGTTTTCTAAGGAAAACACGTTTAAAGTTCTGAGATCCAGAGAGAGGCAAGTTTATTTAAGTCAAAGGGGCTTCAAATTATAGAATATCAGAGGAGAGTCAAATAAATTTAGAGGGGGAGCAAGTCTATTCCAATCAAGGGGGTTTCATATTTTAGAACATCAGTGGAGAGTGAAATAACTATATTGGGGGGCAAGTTTATTTCTGTGAAGGGGAATTCCTATAAATTTTAGAACATCAGAGTAGAGTTAATAAATCTAGAAGGGGGGCAAGTTTATTCTAGGGGAAAGTGGAGTTATTTCAGTCAAGAAAGGGAACGAATTATTGATAGGGGGAAATGCCCCTCCCCCCCAACCCTTTATTTCTCTTCCACTGCTCAACTTAGGTTTGTACATTTTTATAAACTTTGTTTTCACTTTTAAAAAAGAAAAAAAAGTATGCAAATTATTACGTAACTGAAGACTGAAATGTTACGCACACGATGAAATACTTAAATTTAAGTTTAATTTGATTTACTGTCAAACTCTCTTTGTGTGCCAAATTTAATTTCAGTAAAAAGCTTGAAACCGTAAAACTTCCAAACACTTTAAAACGAAGAATATTACTGGACCAAACCAAGCATATAATGGTGACAAATCCCATTAAGCTCCTTCGTAGGAAACCAGAGTGGTAGGTCAGCCTTTTCCTTAGTATGGTTGGGCAATTTCTTTTGTATTTTTTTTCATTTTCTATTTTTTAAAATGTGAATTTGCATCTCGGGCCTGGGCCTGGCAACTTGGTACCAATTGTCACCCCCCGCCTAAGTACTGTATATGTTGTCCCACCACACCCTAGTAATCCTCCGATCAAACTATTAGATTCCTAGATCTACCATCCTCGTGACGTCACTGGCTAGGCCGGGTGTGCTAACCACGTGACTGAAACATTGTTTCAGCGAGGAGTTCCAACAAGGGCTGTTCAAGGCTCAAGCGCAGAACTTGGCCAGGAACCTGCTGGACAACTCTAGTTTACATTCCAGTCCACACAGCTTCGCTCAGGTAATAACACCTCGAAGTTGCCTACTTGGCGAATTCGAAGCTATTTTGTGAAGTGGGCTACATCTTAACTTGACGCACTCAAGTATGAAATTGTTAGTCTCTTCTGACAGTTCATACCCCCTCCATGAAGACCTTTCCCCTCTTTGGCAGACTAGCGTGGCTACCTGTGTCAGGAGGGTACAAATTCCTCTCGCCACTCGGGAAGAACAACGCCTTTTTAGTGATAGAGTTTCAAATACAATAATTTCTCGTGCT
The DNA here is from genome assembly GCA_902141385.1 of Timema californicum. NCBI lineage: Eukaryota > Metazoa > Arthropoda > Insecta > Phasmatodea > Timematidae > Timema > Timema californicum. The sequence continues at coordinate 1,900 of CABFOW010002520.1, read as the reverse complement.
GATGGCTAAGCGAACTACACTTAATTTCATTGCTGAGGGAACTGCATGCTTACTATTGAGCAACAGCGTTTTCATTATTTTGTTTTCCGTGATCAATCTTCCTTCGAATGCATATCAAATTTGGCAATGCTGGGCTGTCGTTGTTGCCAGTAATTGGTGGTTATTACTCCATCACAGTCGTAAAGTTACAGTAGTCTTGAGTCTCATGTTCCTAATAGCTAGCACAAAAACATAAACTAAACAAACACTCGTGTTTTATTAGTACTCTGTGTAGAAAAATATTTGCTATTGATTACGTTAAGATTTTGTGTGTGTGTTGGTTGTGTGTTTTGTATTACTGCCGTAAGGTTGTTGAAATATAGTTTTATGTGCGTATTAATATATTTATTTGAATAATAGTGTATTGTTAACAGTTAAAATATAACACAAATTATGGAGTCTTCGGCTTGTTACAAACAATTACATTCCAAGAGGAAAATATTAGGTAGTAAAGAAAGGGCAATGGTGTTAAGAGTTTACACCTATTTTAGTTAAGACGGAACTTGGTCAGTAACTCTAGTGGCAATGCAGACTGCAGAAGCTACAGGTGTGTTTTAAAAGTTAGTAATCTCTATTAAACAGGAGTTCAAAACTAAAAGAAAGTTACTGACATCAATCAAAAAAAAGAAATAACTGCACTCAAATGAAGCGTTTGGATAACTATGACACTTTTACTCAAGGAGCAATTCGCAGAAAGGCACATTCACTTTACCGTAACAATGAATTACATACCCTAAAGAAAATTAATGCTTTGATTGATATTGATAGTGACCTTCCTAATTTTATGATTAAGAACAAGTAAGCATGTAATTTATAGCATTTATTGTAAAATGCATGTTGTAATATATTTGTTCGTATATTAATTATGAGTAAAAAAGCTTTATACATAAAATGGTTTTAAGAATAATTACGTGGGAAATAAAAATAGTTAATAAACTTCAATCTGGAAAAAAAATACTATTTTGGAAATAGTTAATGTTTCTAGAAAAGGTTGTACACCGATAGGACATGTTTTTGCCTGTCAATTGAAACCCCCAAACTCCTCATGCCACATTCTTTACAATTAGGGATTTCCAAGTAAACCCTCCCCCTTAATTTCCCAACAACAGCTATGAAATTATGTGTAGTGCACTAGACCAGTGGTTTACGACCTGGGAATCACGACCCCGATGTTTACTTTTTAAATTGATTATTACTATAGGAAAGCGCTAAATTCAAATACAGTAGAATGTCAGCGGTTAAATTAAAAAAAAAACTGTTTGATTACTAATTAGTTTCCATTTGGTTAACTAGCTCGGACAATTGCTTGTTGATTCAGTTTATTGTAGGAATCTTGTGTTTAGGCGAGTGGCTTTGCTATCATAGCTTTCTAAATAACCACTGGGCTCGTTGATTCTCTTTTGAGACATCTTATTCGCTTTCATATAAATAAAAAATACATATATTATATGATATATAAGTAGTTTATATGAATGAAATCAAACACTTGGGCTAAACGTCACGCTCATTTGGTTTAACTGATGTTAGAATTCATATTCTGACTGACGGTTCTGGAAATTTTTGCAGTAGAAATTATATTATGGGCACTTTCTAGGACATCTCTTGTTTTATTTGGACTGAAATAAAAAAGTTATTAAACGTCAAACAGTTGAATAAACATTTGGTAAATATTATCATAAAGTTAATGTTTCTGGCACTTACTCAGGGACTCCAGAACAAAGGGGTTGAGGGGCCTCAATCCCCCCTGTTTATATTTAAGGGGGCTTGGACTATGTTAAGCATGAGTAGTGGATGAATTGACAGTTCTGGGCCACTTTCTCCCATAAGGTTAACATTGATCCACCACCCTGAATGTGGTGGA
>CABFOW010002519.1:39819-99459 GCA_902141385.1 Timema californicum | reverse complement strand
AGTTTAACGTGGAATCCGAACCACGGTGGAGGCCTGGCATTCCCCACATTCACAAGATGTATTTTCAGAGGTGTAGGAAGGGATTGGTAATCAGATAAATCTGTGCCGGGACCGAGGATTGAACCCCGTCCGCCAGCACAGAGGTCTCTATTTTTATTAATTCATCATAATATAATATATACATTTATTCCGAATATCTTTAGCTATAAGCGGCCATGTTGGTACAGAAACTCATATATAAGAATCTGTAAATTCAAAACAACCAACTAAACTAAAATATGATTTTTCTTTTAATTTACTATTGAAATATATTTTGTAATTACTCTTTAAATTTGTTGATCAAGTTACACACATAAATAATAATTCTACATTAAATAGTAGAAATCATTGCTCACTCATTTTAATAAAAAATCTTTTTTAAAAATAAACATGAACTTTTATTAAATTTGTTTGATCAATAGCCTAAATCATTCCCAGTAAGTATTTCATATTATGTGTCTTTCTCTTTTTATTTATTTCCGTTTATATGTATTTCCTTTTATATGTCTTTTCATGTATATGTATTTCCCTTTAGGTTTCTGTCCCTGTGTGTGACTTTCCCTGTATGGGTTTTCCCTATATCTGTCTTTCCCTGTATGTTTAATTATCTCTATGTCTCTTTCGTTGTATGTGTATTTCTATCTAACTTATGTGTAATTTTCTCTATGTGTATTCCCCTTTATGTGTATGTCATTGTATAAGTGTTTACCTTTATGTGTATTTCATTGTATAATTAATTATTTCTCTTCATGTGTCTTTAGCGGTATGTGTCATTCCCTTAGTGTATATTTCACTTTACGTCTTTCCCTTTTATTGTATTACTCCCTTCTCTTTATTTGTCTTCCCTTGTATATCTATTTCTGTGTTTATTTGTATTTCAATGTGTCTTTCTAGATTCTTTGAAATACTCCTATCCTGAAAATCTTTAAGTTCCCAAACAGGTTTTGAGACGTGTATAATTAGCTAATCCACTTTTTAAGATATTGTTAACTTAAATTATAATATGTTTAAAATATTATGTATATATTTAAATCAACAAATTATATTTTCTTAAAGATTTATAGAATAAGCTGATTGCAACATAATGATATTATCCTTTGCAATATTGAAACTAAGCAAGTCGGAATTCTTATAAAACAAAATAAAATAAGTATATATCTTTGTGATATAGCCCCATCTAATTTTACAGATGTTTTAAAAGTGTATAGTCTTACCCTCCTGAGTAAAACCAAATATGTATATCTACTACCTATACGTTTAGGTCCACAGCTTTGCTCTACATATGTAACTAATCGTACCAGCAAGTCCAGTAACTTACGTTTCGCGTTTCTTTTACTGTTTCGTATCCGGTTGGGAAACAGCTTCAAATAATGGTTCAACACCTAGCTTTTATTCTCATGTACTTAACCGTATTTGAATTTCAAGCCATGAACTTTTATATTCTCATGAAAATGACTGCGTATGTTGAGTATTTGGAGAAAACAGGGCTGTGTAGTATGTCTGGGTTACCCTAATATCTTCCCCTATATTAACGTAGAGCGTTGCGTTAAGGGTGTATGTGTGTACCCGAGCTCATTTCATTCAGGCCAGTTTAGAGTGGAAAAGTCTGTTTTGAATGTGTGAATGGTGAATGTTAATGCAAAGAGGAGTATTTGAGATCTCAGCACGGAATATACATAAAAGGAAATATCACTACCTTATTTGGTCAAAAACTTATGTCTTAGCGTATGTCACAAAAGACAAATTCCACTTCCTCTTTATTTTTAACTATATATAAATAATTATTTTATTTTAAAATGGAACATTATTATTTTGTAAGTATAAGCTTACTACATGTAAACTATAGTCCAAACCACCTCGGTGGCGTAGTTGGCTAACGCGCTTGTCGTGCTGAACTCGACTGTTGAGGACGGGGAGATCGAGGTTCGAATCTCGGTCGGGTGAACTGGGGGAGGTTTTTCCTAAATGGTTTTCCACTCTCCCTCCACGCAAATGCGGGTTTCCTTTAATTCAACCTCCCCAATTCCTAATCCATTAGAGTAATTAGTACTTAAAGCGTATAATCCGAACGGGTAATAAGACGCGGTGCTAAATATTGTTATTATTATTATTAGCTATAGTCCAGTTTTCATAAAACGCTTAAAATAATTACTATATCTACTTTTATTTATTCACACCTCAAGTCAAGTTATATATAGACAGCTGTTCCTTTGGATGGATTTATAATCAATCATTATAAAATAGCACAAATGCAATCGTAAAATATTATAAATATTAACATAAAAATGTTTGAATTTTCTAAAGGGCCCTTTCTATGAAAATTTAACAATAAAACATAATCAAACAAGGACCAGAATCAACGATAATCGACCAATTGTCAAGACCCAATTATAATCACTAATTATAAAATAGCTAAATATAATCACTCATTCTTAAAGACGATTATCTAACTATTTTGAATACTTTTCAAATTCATCTTACAAGCTATCCTGGCTATCACTAACCAAACAAATGGAGTAAAGATGATAAAAGAAGAATTTATATTAACAGTATCAATTAGGAAAGGTAACCCAAAGATCACACAGCAGGGAATTTAACTTCAATCTTCTCAAAATCTATTCTAGTTGAGCTTGACGTTTTCTTCTCAAGCCTCACGATACATGTTATTTGGATATAATTAATTGTCCAAGATGAGGTCACTTTAAGTCTTGGATTTCACATTTACTATCATCAAAGTAAGCATTTAATACAAATGTTAACCCGAATGGCTGGTCAGATGAGATAAACACAAACAAGTTAATATTGTATCAACTTATTTAATATATTATATCTTGAAGTGTCAGCATCAATGTTTTTTAAAATTATTATAAAATATTTATTAAAAATTGGGGTATTTTACGAAAGTGAAATTGATAAAAATGGCACAATTTCCAGGCGAAAACATAATTTATTTGAAAATTATTTTATTTGTGAGCATATATAATAAAGTTATTAGAATTCCTCTGTTATCAGGTGTTCCTAATCACATGGTAATCATTTGTGATCTAGGAATTTTATTATAAAAAACATTACAATTCTCCTAGCTTATCATATTTTGAAACACTATAATTTTATTTAGTACTCATCATTATTTGTATCTTACGGAGGCAAGGGAAAAAAGTTCTGAAATAGAAATAGGTTCATCGATGAAAATACAGGATTTATTTCATTTTTTTTATGAACACGAAAGTATATTTGTTAAAGTTTAAGGCATATTAATAGGGCCGATTATTCTATAATATTTAAAATTAAATTAATAATTTTGTATATGCTTAAACATATTGGTTTGCTCACGTAATATTTTAAAGGAATAATCATAGTAGATACCCACATTGGTGAGCACACAAAACGTAAAATCCATCTAGTCTGGTTCACCAGAAATGGAGAGATCAATATTTGAATCGTGGCTAGGTGTACTTGAAGGGGTGGGTAATGGGGAGCCGGGATGTCCTAAATCGCTTCCCGATCTCCTCACACGCAAAAGCATGTACATTTATTCTGAATTATACCTTACTAATTCCTACCCGATTAGTATATATAAGTGTGGATAGCCCTAACGGGTAGTAATAGCTGGTTAGTAAAATACAATAAAGGTAATATTAAATGTTTTAAATATATGTGGCATGGAGTCACTCGTATTATGACTATCCCTAATACCCACCTCAGTAGTGTAGTTGGCTAAAGTGCTAGTTTGGTGTTGAGCTTTACTGCCAAGGAGGGGGAGATCGAGATAAGATTCTCGGTTGGTTGAACTGGGGGTGGTTTTTCCTAGATTACTTTACACTTTCCTTCTACGCAAATGCTGGTTCACTTTCTCTAAATTCAACCTACACAATTCCTAATCTATATGCGTAATTAGTACTTAAGTTTATAGCCCGAAAGGTTATTATGACGCGGTGCTATATAATAATATTAATAATAATAATCATACCAACCATCCCTAATTATCGTCTGCCATTGATAAGACTAGACCAATTTAAGGCAGGCATCTAGCGACTTGGACCTTCGAGAAAAAAACAACTATTTTAGATCCAGTCGAGAAATCCTAGTTTCACTTATCTGAGGCTACAGCCTCCATAAAGAGCAATATGCTGTTGGTTGTTATGTATCTCCCTACTTCCTGTTTAGGGACTATTTTCAAACCTGCAAATGAGTTTTGTATTTTTTTAAAAGACTTGGGGAATTTTGTTTGCTCTCTCTGAGAAAGGCCAGTGGTTAAGCGTATAATACTAGACCAATTCAAGTCATGGCATCACTCTTAAAACAAGAAACAGTATAATGTAGAAATACTAGGTGAAGTTGGTTCTTAGATGGCTTAAAATAAATATTTAAATGAAGCTATTCTCTGTATATTCCATGTAGGACTACTTCAAAATTTTCATATTCATTCTATAATGACTCCATTTATTAATTATATACTACGTATGTTTATAAAATTAAAACATTTAAGACATGTTTTAAAGATATTATTGGCCAAACAAAGGATGGTTTTATTTTAATTTTACCATTTGCCGTTTCACCGTTTTTTGTTTATTTGGATATTTTCCCACGATAGTTGTAAAATGTAAGAACTGGTTATAATTAGATTTTGCAGGGACATTCTATGAACTTATCTGACCCAGGCCCCAGGCTAGAAACAGTAACGGATATAAAATCTATGAAATTAAGCCCAACAATGTAAGATTATTTATCTGTGCGTTCATTGCAATATAATGGCAGCTCAAATATCTGTATGTCTGTTTGTTCCACGTTAAATGCCAAATGCGTGGGCCAATTTTAGCAAACATTGGAAGGGATATTATTCAAAACTAGCAAAAATGACCTGTGCACATGATGTATCTATCTTATAATTTTTTTCATTATTGGGGCTGCTCAAATGTTTTCTCGTTTAATAGGTAAAGGGATTACAATTTGTAATTTTATGTAGATAACATAAATTGTTATACTAGAGTATTTAATCACATAAAACATGGTTATTCTCTATGATTAGAATGTACTATTGTATTGTATTAATTTTATTTATATCTAACTTTATCACCAAGAAAAACATCACTTTAAAATACACGGAGAAATAATCATGTTTAACTAGGAATCCAAATCGAAATATTATTACTGTATTAGAATAACATGAAAATAGCTACAGAGCTACTAGCAAGACTTTAATAGTCATAATAACATTGAAGGAGTGAGTTCTACTGTTCACAGAATTACTAATATATCCCTCATTGCAAATTATGCCAACTCACGCACGCTACGCGGATATATCTCATCAAGTTCTAAACCTGTTATGCTTATTTTTATACATTATATATTGCAGTTAAAATACTGATCGTATAGTGTAAATATTATTGATCAAACTCTTATTGCGTTTAATATGCTGTAAAAAGATTAAGTACACCAATGATTTAAAAAAATTAATTCACCCTTACCAACGATACATGATCCAATACATTAAAATTTTAATATATACCTGACTCCTACCAAACTTTGCATAAAAATGATTGATGCTACATTTGGGGTAGGGGGGGGGGGATCTCCAGCCATTATTGCCGCACAAGCGTCTACAAATTACACCCGAGCCTTGCTGTATTTTCAACAGGAGTGCCTGGTTTAGTCAGCCCAACCCTACTTTATACCTCGGTTGGACCACGTCTTACCGGTCATTTCATCCCTACCCTTCCTCGCCTTGTTTGAATTTGCACCAATGAGAATGTGACGTCTGCCTCGGTGGTCTTAGGGTAAAGTGCCACTACATAAGTAGAAGAGTTAATAGAATTAAACTATTAAATTAAATATCTTCACAAATTTAACGTGTTCTTATCCTATATATTATTTATGTTGTCAACTTCCCTTTTTCTCAACTAATACAAAGACTACAGCGATGAATAAAGTATCAATGGATAGGATTTTTACAGACTTCTGACATATCATACTCGGTTTACGTTAAAGCACATTGTTTGTTTAAAATTTAAGCTAAAAGACAAATCTAACAATATTTTTGTATCAATTACCGAAAATAAACTCCTTTTGCTCTTTTGTGTATACAATTCGCTGAGTATTTAATTTCAACAACCCAATAAAAGACTAAATCTTTTTGGGGGGCAGGGGGGGAAAGAGGAAGGTTGAATGTGTGAAAAATTCACAAGGGTTTATTTGTAACAAATATATTTCTTAATTGTAGTTCATTACTTTAAATTTATCACATGTACAATTCAGTTATTACATTTAGGTGTATTTTTAAGACAATGTATTTTAAATTTAATTTATTTTTAAGACTTTCCCACTTATAGATTATTTAAAATGTACTTATAACACATGTAGTTACTAATTGTACTTCACTACCCTAAAATTATTACACCACTATTATTCATCATTTTGTGATTGAAAAATTAATCAATTAAACTGTGTGTTGGAATAGAATATATGATTATTTTACCTGTTAACGATTCAAAGAATGGGTGTGGTGGTTTTTATTCTTCTCTATGTTGTTGAAATAAATTACCAGGATCTTGAAAATCACGTAATACTTCACCACAAAACAACTTTATTTTGCATGCATTACTGTTTCCAGTCTGTGGCCTGAGTCAGTTTTCTATCAAAATCATACATTTTCCACTACCCCCTTGCTAGGATTGTCGTAGCTTCATGTGCTAACAAAACAATTCTTGAACTGAATCAACTTTACTTGCTATCTCTTCCCATCATTTACATAATTATTCCTGTGTAGTGTAGTATTCGGAGAATACGTGGCAATAGACAGTTTTAAGTTTCAGGTAATATTTTCTATAAACATTGCCTATGATAAACATGTATTGTTCTAATCAAATGTTCTGAAACATGAGGAAAACGTTCAATTAATTGACGATATATCTAGTTTGGATAATTTAGTAGTACACTTTCCATGTATCGATCTCCATCTTCACATTCATAAAGAGTAATTAAATCTTCAATAATTGTTTAATAAATTCTCACAAATATAGCCTTCTCGTACAGGATTATTCATCAATGGCGAATAAAAATCAGGGCCTGTATTCAATAACGGGAGCAAATAAGTGCGCCGGCGCAAGTTTGAAATATGTGCCCAAATCCCTATTCACTAAAAGGAGCAGGCGCAATTTGAGAGCAAAGTTGCGCCTTTTATTTGCTACCACTCAAGAGTAGGTGCAACTATTAAATCATGACTGTCACTTCAATAAATTTAAATGGCTGCATATTATTGTATTGGCTTAAAATACAATTAGTTACTTAACTGTACTCCAATTAATAATACATTAATTAAAATAACAAAACGTATGTCAAGCACAAAATTTGTTTCAAATTAGACAGTGGTAACGAAACAATAACGTACCTTTTATTGTTGGATTTTTACATTCAAACAGCACAATGGTATTTCTTGCATTATTATAAAACAAAACTACGAATTGTGTAATGTTCGTCTAGATCCAAAGAGGTTTGTATTCCTCCAAGTCCAAAGATATCTCGTCACTAAATATGGCAGTTGGTATAACTTTAAAATAAGTTTTAAAGTTTCTATAAACATTAATGTTTTATTAATGGAACTTAAACTTTAAACTAATAATATAAATAAATACAAAATGATGTACTAATATTGTTTTTGTAAGCCATCCAGAAAGAGGCCGCTTCTAATTTTATTGCTAGTTTATGTGCAAAATGTTTAAAAATCTTTGTATATGCTGTCGTTTTCATTACAGATTTAAAATAAAGTAGCCTTGACTTTGGAAGTAAATTCTTCACAAGGATTGGTCGAAAAGAGAGCAATTGATGACGTTTATGATGACTTCACCCTATTCCTGCCACCAGTTTGCGCCTTGTTTAGTGAATACGGAAATGGCACAAATAAATAAGGCGCATCTTGGGGAGCATCTTGGGCGCAAAGTTGCGCCATTTCTATACTTGCGTTTGAGCAGATTTGCTCCCGTTAGTGGGTCCAGGCCCAGGTCTCAAACTTTCTGGCGACACTTCGAATCCCGATCTTGCTTGATAAAGAAACGTTCTCCTGATGATAGTCATGTTGGAAACTGATGGTTTTATACATGACGGTGTCTCTTTATGTCTCTAAATCTTTAAATATGATATAGTACAACATTGACAGTGGGCCTGGTATGCTGTTTTAACTACCTAGATAACATGAACGAAATAATATTACAATTTCCTCTACACCAATACTTGTCTTACAAGTCCACAATGAGAGTGGTCTGGGAATGATTTGCATACTCTTTTTAATGACCTAGTTAATTTAAACGAATGAATATTTAGCTTAACCTTTCCACCAATACCCATTTACCAGTCACTTAACACGCATTATAAACGAACAGGCAGCTTGTCTATTTATTTACAATTGGGGGAGGGAGGGTGGTGGTAAAGTGTGCCCACAGGAACTCCTTGTTTAAACCTCACATAATACTAGCGCATGAAATAGTGACAGAGCAAAAGGGCCTACTAATTTTGCAGGGAAACGTATTTTCACATACCATCCATATAGAACCACCAGATTCTTAAATCGGGCTCCACACCCCTTTTGGCCGTTTTACTCGAATTCAGGGGTGGCGAAACCTTATTTGTCTTGGCTTAGAAATTAAAACAAAATTTATGGGAAGTTTTCATGTCAAGAATGAAGGGGAGCTTAGGTACCCTCCCTTTGTTAATGTTTGAAAATTGGATACCTCTAAAAGATATTTGGTTGGATTTTCGTCTGTTTATTTCTAAAATTAGACTTCTATATAAGCTATATAGAGTGGTCCCCTTCCCCTTGTAACGAGCTAAACCTGTCCGGCCATTTTGGGATATAAAGAAAGCTTGAAGCAACCAAACATGGGTAAATAAACACACGCATTATCTACATACTAGTCATATAATACATAACAATCTGTGTTACATACCAACATCGTGGTGACTTCATGGGAAGATCCCGGCCCCATCGGATGAGACGCCATTGGAATAATGGTGGGACCACGACAATCAATAATATTGCACTCGACTGGCCAGAGTTTCCGGAAAGACTGAAGGTGGATCTTAGCCTGTCCACTATCCGTAGCTGGCCTTCCAGAACTTCGTAGAGTGTCATCCCCCACCCTTCATTTTCTTCCATCCCGGCATGCTTCGCTTCTACCGCTATATAACTCCAAGGATAGCTTGGCAACGATATCATTGCTATCGCCGATAGTCTACGAGACGGACATCGGACATCCAAATAACTAAGCATCTGCACAGCGGTGGCCATGCTGTTCATGACGAGGGGTTGGCTCTACCGGAGGAAGTAGCATGGACGGCTATATATGAAAGGAGGAATAGAGACTAACATAAAGTTCGTTCACGGTAGGAGTTTACCTGGGAAAGGACTTTTTTCCCTACCAGAAATCTATTATATAGTAGGATATTGGTAAGAAAAAAGACCTTTCAGAGGTAAACTCCTACCGTAAATGAAGTATACGTCATGTCTAGGCCTAGAGATAGTTGCTAGGTTCTTAGGAAATAATAGTTATTAGGCGTTTAAGGAATACTTATGATTAGGTGTTTAGGGACTATTTATTCTAAGTATCAGCCGACTTTGTTATGTAAGGTCTATTGTCATTAGTTTAGTTTAAATATTGAGATTTTGCACTTTACGCAAGCTCCCTGCTGAGTCCTTAGGCCAGCGGCGTAAAATGGGAGTGTATCCCACGTCATAACCTGTATGGCCATTTACCTATTTCAGTGGTAGCTTGTGGGGAAACGATAGTTTTGATAATTCGAGGGCCTTGGAATGATGCCTAGTTAGGTATGTTTGTTTATATTGAACTTCAGTTGGGGTATTCAACCTGTGGGCCAACTCTGCCCCTCCGGCACGGTCCGCGGTAAGAGATATATAAATATATTTCATATTTTGTTTATGGTGAACTTCTGTGGGGGTGTTCAACATATGGGCCGCTTCTGACCCTCTGGAACGGCTCTTTGTGCTGATTATTTAGCCATTAATTTTCATCTTGCTCTTCCTCTGTAGATTTTCCTTTGCTGTAGTATTGTTGTCGCTCTAGGAAACAGAACTTGAATCTGCCCCATATCATGATACGTACGTCTTTACCTTGTACCCTGCTAACAGGTTAAGCTAACGGATTGTTCCTAGCCTCCTAATGAGGTCAAGTATGACCTTCATTCGCTTCACGCCTTTAAAACTTTGGTCTTTCCCTAGCCAAATATCTTACTTGACACAGTCAAGGCTATAGACCGTACTCAATGAGATTGTGTACCTATGATGTTTTATGTATAATGTACAGTTTCACGTCCATTAAATCATTTATTTTTAAACTTATCCTTATATTGTTATTTCTTATATATTTAGATTTATATATGTATTGATCCACCTAAATAATCCCATCACCGGGGGTAGGGTGGGGTGGTAGTACACCCTAATCCTATTAAAATCTCGATACCTCGAGAAGCTATTTTGAGTTGTTCTCTCCTGGAAAATTTTTGAAAAATAGATTTATTTAGAAGATATACAAAGTGGTCCTTCTCCAGAATTTTTTTAGATTTGAATGTTCTTTTAAGATATTTATAATGCTGTTTGCCTGAAATCTTAGGAAAATTAAATGTATCCAGGAGCTATTTAGAATAGGCCTCTTCCAACAAATTTTAGAAAATTGAATGTTCTCAGAAATTATTTGGAATTGTCTTCCCCTGGAAAGTTTAATGGCTATGTTCCCCTGTAGCCCATTACAAGTGGTACTCGCCTTTTACTAAATTGATGCCTCTTGAAGCTATTTGAAGTGGTTCTCGCCTAGAAAGGCTTAGCAAATTAGATGGCTCTAGAAGCTATTTAGAATGGTCCACACCCACCAAATATTTGAAAATTGAATGCCTTCAGAAGCTATTTGGAATATGACACAAACCCATTTTTCCAGTTTAATATTCGAGAATATCAGAGGGGAGTGAAATAAATCTAGAAAGAGGTAAGTTTATTCCAATTGAGGAAGGGTGTGGAGACAAGTTCTTTCCAAGGAAATAAATTGCCTGCCCCCCTTCCCCCCGATATGCCAACTCTGCTCGACTTGGATTTGTACTATTTAAAAAAATATATTTGGTCACTTTTACAAAGTAAAAGAAAAGTACGCAAAATAATAATTAAATGAGCGCTGAAAAGCTACGAACATGATGGAATACTTAAATTTAAATTTGACTTGATTATATACACGATTCTATTCACATACCAAATTTAGTTTCAGTAAAAAAATAATAGATTTTTTGAAACTTCCAAACACTTCAAAATGAAGGACAAGACTTTAACAAACAAATTATATAATTTCTGGTTGGCTGGGCATTCACTGTTCTTTATAAGGGTTACGCATTAGGTTGCATTGTATTATTATTATTATTATTATGTCACGTATCTTATATTTAATTTTATTTCAGATTAATTTTTTTTAAATTTAGCATTTCCAGTCCCGATACTATTTTACCAATAGTACCCCCCTCGTGGCGGGCCTGCCACCAGGGTTCTTTTACATGCTGCAATTGACATGAGACCAGTGAAACACCCTCCGAAGGAAGTTGTGCTACATATTATTATCACTAAAGAAAAATCCGTCAACCTCGGCTGGGTTTGAACCCACGAACATCGAGGCCTGAGGCGAGTACTTTATCTCAAGACCATCGAGATCAACAATATATTAATCTTCAAATATTTAATACTCGCCTCGGAAATCAAATAGTTTAAGACATTTATCTGGCAATAGATGTGTACACCTCCTTTAAATTTCAACCGTTTTCATCCCTAACACATTAACGTAATAGTAAAACATTGTGGTAGAATTATTTACTAAAACATAAGTGAACAATTAAATATTTTTGTATTTCACAAAAAATAATCATTATTTATTCATTTTATAAAATCAAAGCTATTTTAATTGGATTGTAGACTTTCATTTTCTGTTTAATTTACATATTCAGTATAGATGATAAATATATTTTAACGTAAGATATATTGTGTAACGTTTTTTTATTGATTTACATAAGCATTCATAAATCAGAAACGTGAAAGTAGTGATTGAAATATTTGATACGTTTCAAAAAGTCACCCTAGAGAGAGAAATCTGAATACCATACCAAATTTTACAGTCATTCCAAGCCTGTCAGTGAAAATAAATTAGTGCGAAGTACTCTTTCACAAGAATTATTCCCGGCTGAAAGAAAGAATAGCGAGAATGGGAAGCAGCAGTGGGGGTGAGGAGGCGGATATTGCAAACAAAAGCTATTGTTCGTCCCTCGGACGCACTAGATTAATCATGAGCTGACTGACTGGTATAGAGATTCACCATATTCCATTCTGCATGGTACAACCTTTACTGCTCTCCCCGACATCCTAGTTTTATACCCATAGACATCAGGTCAATGAATCATGTTTTGCTACATTACTATTGGTAGGGTTTTAATCCAATAAAATCAGTGTCAATCAAATTTGCTAATAGTATAGGCGTTTAATATAATGAATTATAGGTTACTGGTTGATATCGGTTAGTTGCTCAATAGTTAGAGTAGTAGTTAGTTACATGTTACAATTCTTATCTTTCAACAGCACTATTATTATGGTTTCAATTCAATAAAGTCAATGTCAAACAAATTGTATGATAGTAGCTTAATCTAATGGGCTTTAGGTTCCTGGAGGATCCAAGTCAGTTGCTCTATTGGTTAAGAGTTAGTTACGTGATACATTTCTTGTTTTGCTACAGCCCTATAAGTATGGTTTTAATCCAATAAGATAAATGTCAATCAAATTGGTCAATTTATTAGTAATAGATTAAATAGGTAAGCTATTATATTTTCTAGCTACGGTTATAGCCGCATCTAAATATATTCATTAAATTTAAAATTACACCTCGACACGGGAATCCCGGTTATATATCTTTGTCTAGGTAACATTTTTCAATTTAATGAATACAATATATTAGTAGCCTAATCTAATGAGTTTTAGGTTTTTAGTCAATACCTATTAATTTATTCATGGCTTTTTTTTTACATGACACAAATCCTAACTTTTGACCATATGGTTGTTAAAAGTCGTACTAATTAGGCCTATTTAACATTTCTTGAAATCTAGAATAAACCTTTGAGCAAAAATAGTTTAACCACCATTAAAAATAATATATATTTCTCCCTAATATAATCACTTTTTAGACTGAATACGTGATAAGATCGACTGCAAGTCTAGGAGAAACTGTTTCACTGATTCTATATTGTACTTTGAATTGGTGAGTGGTTATTCTCGAACATTATTCACAAAAAGTGATTTTTTTTGTCGTGGGATATGTTTTTTAATCTAGGTTATGCTAGTGTGTTTTTCACGTTCGTGGATAGATGTGTGTATATATTTTATCGTTAATTATTCAACCAAAAAATACAATATAGCTTTATGTCAAGAATCGTACAAGTTAATCAACAATATAAACCTGTACTTATATAATAGTTTTATCAACCACTCTTTGTAATTGAACTGGAGATTATTCAATGATAAGCCGATCTTCAACTTTCTCAGCAATGAAGACGGTCCTCATTAGTATATAGGGTGTATTTTAATTGGTGTAAGATATTCTAGGGTCGTATTCCCATCAACCAAACAACTTACCCGCTTAAGTGGCCGCATGGTCTAAGGCGTTACTCTCACAATAGTCTGATGATCACGGGGAGATCAGGATTCCAACGTTATCATATGTACTGAGGGTGGTTTAACCTAAAGAGTTCCTCACTCTCTTTTCACACAAATGCAGGTACACTTATTCTAAATTTCAAGTTCCTCGTCTCTAACTAATTAGAGTAATTAGTACATAGTCTTGTGACCCTAATGGGCAGTAAGACATAGTCCTCAAAATAATAAGGAAAGGTCATATAAACCTGGGTCTATAAACGCTAGTTTTAGAGTTATTAAAGGTTTTGCTTGTATATAGAATAGTCGTGAGAGACCTTTAAATGACCTTCTTGACCACAAGATTTGAACCCAATAGTTTTTTTATCTGAGGACATTTAAAGTTCATTGCTTACGCAAATCCTGTTCCTGAAGCAGAGATTTTAATCGAGCGTATTGGAAATGTATGTGAGCTAATACGTAGCACCACGGGTGTATTCAACAGAGTAATAGAAAGCATGGAACGCAGGCTTGGAGGGTGCATTTATTCAGGATCACAAGTATGAACAAATTTGTAACAACATATTTTATCTTGTGTTTTTGTTTGTTTCTGTTAAATGTTGTCTTGTTAAGTTGCATTACTTGTCTTGTTAGATTGATTATTCAATTAAAATTAGAATTCCTTTTGCCTCAGAAAATAAGCTTTTCTAGACCAATGATTATATGAAACTTTCGTAATGTTTGATGGATGGGAGTATTTCCCACGAATATTTGAGAACAATTAAAATAGACCCTGTCTATTTTGGTGCTGTAAAACTCGATTAAGTTGTAAATTTACAAATATAACGTTTGCTTATGTTTCAAACAACTTTATTGATGTAAAGTTTTTAAAAAGTATAGGTAATCGAAATCACATATAAAAACATTTAGCTAACTTGTGGAGAATAGTATTCAAAGTAGAGCTAAGTAAATACTTATATTTAATTTTTAGTCATAGGGTCAACCTCGGTAGTCCCAGTGTATAGTGATTGCCTCAGGACCCGATGCTCGTGGGTTCAAAACCAGCCAAGGTTAACGGATTTTTCTTTAATGGTATAAATCCGTAGTACAACTTCATCGTCATCAAAGTCATCGGTTTCGTGTAAATCTAGGTATGTAAAATAACCCTTGAAGATATGTGAAAATACCTTTCAAGGCAAAATTGGAAGGATTTTTGAAAAACATGGTGAAAGTTGTAATAAGGAAGCAGTTTAACTACGATTATAGAATTCAATGTAAAAAATTATTTGTGATAAAGATATTAAGATATTTTTTTTTGTTAAATATAACACTTTTATTGAATATATCTGTAAAGATTAGTTAAAGTGGATAATGTCAATTCAACATATAAGATTAGATATAACATAAATTTAAAAACACATTAAAATGTGGGTCAGATCACGCTACATTGAACAAGTGAACTTATAACACAATAAAATAAAATTCGATATAAAATTAAATAACTTAACTAAACCATATATACAGATTATCCATGACTAGGATGACATTGATTTGTAGTCATACAATTGAAGAAGTAATTAGAAAACTGATTGAATTGTAAAATTGACAAAATGATGAATAAATAAACATTAAACATTATTGAGTTCTATTCTCTTATCTGAGTCCTATGCTCCTTTTGCAGGCTTCGTAGAGAACGCCTTTATTTTGTATGGTTTGTCATGTTTCGACACTCTATGGCGTCATCATCAGACTAAATTGAAGAAAAACAAAGAAATGCAACAAGTTAAGGTCCAAGTAAATGGGCGTTGGCCAATAAGACAAAACAAGGTGGAAAAAGATAGGAATTAACATGAAAAGCTAACCACTGTGAAGAATGAAATAACATGCATACCATTATATAATGCCTGAATGAGTTGCTCTAATTGATAACAGAACACCTTTATTTTGTATTGTCTACGAAGCCTGCAAAGGGAGCATGGGACTCGGATAAGAGAATATAATTAAATAATTTTTAATTTTTATTTATTCATCATTTTGTCAATTTTACAATTCAATCAGTTTTCTAATTACATCCTCAATTTTATGACTACAAATTAATGTTATCCTAGTCATGGATAGTCTGTATATATGATTTAGTTAAGTTATTTAATTTAATTTTATTGTGTTATAAGTTCACTTGTTCAATGTAGCGTGATCTGACTCACATTTTAATGTGTTTTTAAATTTATGTTATATTTAATCTTATATGTTGAATTGACATTATCCACTTTAACCAATCTTTACAGATATATTCAATAAAAGTGTTATATTTAAAAAAGAATCTTAATATCTTTATCACAAATAATATTTTACATTGAATTCTATAATCGTAGTAAAATTGGAAGGTCTCTACATCTCACTCATAGAAATTCTTGTTTGCTGATATAATCATTCGGTTCAGAAAGTGCAAGTTCAATACTACAAATAAATAATAAAATATAAATTAAAAAATGTATAGAAAAATATAGTAATAAATATAAATTTAGAAAGGTTGATAATAAATTTAAATTCTAATTAAGTAAGTGAATTAATTTTAACATTATTGATAAAATAAAAATAATGTGGATGTCTATCATGTCATATATTAGTTTAAAATAAAATGTTACTATAGGAACCAATTATTTATTAATATATTGATAATTCAGATACAGAGATTAACCTAAACATAAAAATAATTTAAACAAAATAAATTCTAGAATTTTATTACTCACATTGGTGGTTGCATGGTCTAGTGTGTCACTCACGGGTTGGACTGTATTGAGGATAACGGGGGGTAAGAGTGGGGAGTAGTGGATCATCCCTGTCAGGGGTTATGAGAGTGATGTTTCTTCAATAGTTTACAACTCTTCCTCCACACAAATACAGGTAACTTTACTCTAAAATATCAATTTCCTTATACCTAATCCCATTTGTGTGGTTATTTTATGAGTAAGATAAACAACTTATAAATTTGAATTTAATTTAAACGTGTAAGCTTTACAAAAATTGAAGAAGAAAGGATGTTTAGACAATTGGCATTCAAGTTCAAATCTGAAGCCATATGATCCCACGCCTTAGTCACCAGTTTGTATTGTCTTGTAAATCTAAATATTCTCCGGAATGTGGCCTCATGAATCTGAAAAGTATAAATTATGTATTTAGTCTTAAGGCTATAGTTTCAACCTTCCTTTGTCGATGTCTTGCTCATAGTCCTGAATACTAAATGATTAAAACAATCACTATGATGTTGAAGCATACGGTCTTAACCATACCAAAAAACCTTAGCGGTAGTAAAGATGCCACCTTAAATAGGTACCAAGTCAACTTTTAATATACATTTATGGTTAAATGAATATTCCCATTAATTATTGACAGCAGTAGCTCGAGCGTCATTCTCAACCTTTTAATTTTCTTACATAATTTAATATACCTGTTTTTTATGTTTTTAAAATTAAAACAAATGGATTTCTAGGAAACAGTAATAAAGCAAAATGTGAGAAATCTGGTAAAACAGCATTTGAATTTACTAAAAACGAAACAAATAATTTATCAAAAATGTGTTAAATTTTTATTTTTATACGTGATTTAATTATGAGTCCGTTGACTAGATTAATTTATATATTACTAATACAATTATTTATACCTTTTCATTAAAAATTTGTTAAACAATATTTGAAAGTGTAAAAACATAAATTTGCGGCACTTCTACATCCATAGCCTTATGGTAACATATTCTAATATGTAAGTTCTTACTCCAGGTTAACTTTCAACATACATAGGGCACCCATATGTTTAAGAACAGTAAATTGTAAGGCACATAAAGAAAGTGTGGGACCAACAAGTTTCAACCCTATTTTCCTCTTCTTTAAACATCTGCCCACAGCAATTTCAAGGCCCATAAAACACGTTTTCTCACTCTTACCCAAGATTCTTCACTCCATACCGACCTTTCTTTACAAATACATTTTACCACCGCAACGTTGTTAAAGTTTTTTTTTATTATTTGTAAAACACGTACTAAATTATAGTTATAAATATGTTTATATGATATTTATAAGCGTATATATTTGATGTTTACTAGTTTTAGATAATATGATGGCAATGCATGTAAAAACGTATATATATGTCACTTTAAATACATGATCTAATTAATATATCACGAAAATGTTCTCCAGAAAAATAAGACTAAGCCACAATATAATTGTTCTGTTTAAACTACAAACAAACTCTGTCTCAAAAGTAGTGATGAGAAAATCCCCGAAAATAAGGTAATAGTTCAAACTTATGTCTAAAGTACAAAATTTGAACCAATAAAATTTGAAGCGCCAAAATAAAATCAACTTAAAAAGTTCGAGCTAATCTAAAACACGACCAGTACAGTTTATTGGTATGGATATATACATGTATATACAAATTTTGCTGTTACTCTTGTTAAAATTGTTAATTTTATTTCAAAATAGCCGTACATTTGTGAGAAACGAACTAAAGCTTGGTTTACGTTCACCTTCATGAGCTTGCTGCATTAACACTTTTGATAAAACATTTGCCATCCTACATCTTATATGATTTAATTTATTTTATACTAGCAGGAAGTACATACACACACGCATATATATATATGTGTGTATATATATATGTATATATATGTGTATATATATGTGTATGTATATATATGTGTATGTATATATATATGTATATATATATAATAGCATGAAATACCTATATATACTAGAAGGAAGTACCTATATATAGATACTAGCATGAAGTACCTATATATAGATAATAGAATGAAGTAACTATATTTATTATCATGAAATATATATACAGGTACGGTAGGTATTTCATGCTAGTTTATATAGGTACTTCCTGCTAGTATAAAATAAATGAAAGCATTTGATGTGTAGTATGGGAAATGTTTTATCAATAGTGTTAATGCAGCAAGCTCATGATGCTGGACGTAAACCAAGATTTAGTTCCTTTCTGAAACTGCAAAATGTTGTTTATCTTCATACGGAGTTAAAAATTGATTTTACATTGAATGCGTACGCTCAAACCTTTCCAGGAAATTGAACTAACACATTGTTTCTTTCCGGATAATTGTAATAACTAATAACCAATTTAAAGCACATTTTCATTATATTTTCTATTAATTTGCCCAACATTATACACACTTCTTGATTATAAAATTTCAACTGAGTAAAAACGTTGAAAATGTAAAGAGTATTTAATAATAATTCTCGCAAATTTAGTCAGTTTCTTACACGGATGCTATTAATTATATATCAGAGGACAAAGAAAGGTTATATAGTAGTAATTTTTAAAGAGAAAATGAACTATAGATTTTTCTTACAAATCAATTAAATATGAAATTACTTCAAAACTTTCAATGATCTCGATCATGAAAAAGTGTTTTTGATTTTCAATTATTCACCTACTATGGATACTTTAATTCGTGGATTAAAAATCGTCAACGCAGTGAATACCGCTAATTTTATTATGAACAATTATTTCCCCACAAGGTTTACTTGTGCTTTTCAACCCTGTGAAATTTTTCTCTGATAGATACAAAAGTAAAAAAGTGAAAATTTCACTTTCCATAATATTTTCCTTTCAACTTAAACTCTTCATATTCCCCGCAAACGTAAATAGTAAGAAGAAGGTATTAAAAGGTTTTTTCTGCCCTCTTACTCAAAGGTGTCTTGTCAGTTTTAGTGTGCATTTTCAAGATTTATTTAAATAATAGTTTATTTATAATCTAATAATGTAATCTTATTAAGCAGGAGTGTTTGGTCAATTATTCAAAGAAGATAAAATATATCATTTAATTCAAATAAAATAATAAACATCGCTATTGTATAGATATGTGCATTGGCAGATTTTTAAAGTTGGCTAAATTTAATAAATAACAACAATTATATGAAAAGAGAACTCAAAAACTGAACATGGTCTTGAATTATATATCTTCTATACTAGTCCATTGAAGCACGAAATAGAAGGAAGACATGAAAATATATATACTAAATTATGTCTTACATCCTCTTTTTAATACAGTGCTTCGGAGCGTGAGCTAGCTTAAAAGACATTAAATGCTTTTTGCTTTCTTGCGTCCTCTTTTTTTTTTCTATAGTCCATCGAAGTGTTTGTAGACATGAAGTGCTATTTGCACAATATGTTTTGTTTCCTCTTTTTTCTGTTGTCTACAGACGCGCGAGCTAAAAGGACGATATGAAGCACTGTTTATCCCAAATTTCCTTGCTTACGAATCTTCCTACTATCCAACATAATTCTCCTTTGACAATAAAGAATGGTTTGTTTACACTGAATTTTTTTTCTTTGTATTTAACGTGCACTTTCTAAACCGACTGATTTTATCAAAACACGAGCATTTATATGAACGAGAGAGTCTACCAGTTTTACCTTGAAAGATATTTTCACATAATTAACAGGGTTCTTTTACATGCCACAATTGACCTGAAACTGATGGCTATACTTCACCTCCAAAGAAATTTGTAATACGGATTTTATCGCTTAGGAAAAAACCGTTTACCCCAGTTGGGTTTGAACTCAAGAGCATCGTGTCCGGAGGTGAGCACTTTACCCCAATCCTACCAAGGTCAGCCTTTGTATATTAACATTGGTTATTACAAACTTGTGCACTAACAAAGTTCCGATATATTTGTGCAATTATGACTTAACGTAGGGTATTATTGATGTATATTAAATGTTTGTGCGTTAGATTAACTAGGGAGTAATTACTTAGATACTTAACCTGATAAATTAATAATATATTATAATGCATAACGAATAGTTTACAAACACAATACAATTATCACTGCTCACCTGTTTTAGGAATGCTGTGTTTATGGTGCAGATCTTTCCATCAAGGGTCTATCGTTCGAGTCTCTCTGTCTTCAGACATTCAAAAGAGTTGTGCTCGCACAGTAGGAACGCAAACACGTGGTCTTAGGCCTACTAAATAAATTTTAACTCTCTCTCAATATATATATATATATTATTATTATTATTATTATTATTACTGTTAATGATATATATATATATTATTACTGTTAATGATATATATATATATTATTATTACTTTTAATGTTATATATATATTATTACTGTTAGTGATATTAATACCCATTTCCGTAGACGAATGGTCTAAGGCTCCACTCATGTGTTATACTGGCCTACTGATTCTATGGAAATTGGAGTTTGAATTCCGATAGAGTCTACTGAGGGTGAGTGAGTTTCCCCAAAATAGTTTCACACTCTTTTACGAAAATTCTAGTAGATATATATGCGTGTATTCGAAATAGTGTGTATAGACTCGATGATAAATATTAATAATAATATTGGTTAAAATTTTAGAAAATTTTATAAGATAGTATTTTAAGTAATAAAGTAATATGGTGTTTTGTCTCTATCCAGGTCAATTTTATTGTCTAAATCGAGTCCTCCAGCATGTCCTATTAGCAGCTTTCATTTTAAATCCTGAAAACTCCTCCACTTCCGTGTTTGAGGTCATCAATCAGTTGCATTCGTTGTCTTCCTGGTCCTTCGTTTCACACTTCCACTTTGCCTTCCATCACGTCACTCAATAAGCCGGTTCTTATCATAATGTAACCCATCCATTTGGCATTTATTTGTAAACTTTCCTGCAGAAAGCGTTCATTTTCATGCTTTCTTATATGGCTTTACAAAATATAGTCACCTGATATTAGACGATAATATTGTAGCTATCTATTAATATGATTTAATACCTCTTGTTCCACACTAATCTTTATTACATCCATTTTTTTCCAGCCCGTAGCCTGAGTCAGTTTTTTATTTGAGATATATACTTTATGCTACCAACTGGATAGGCCTGTCGTAGCTTAATATACTTTAAAATCTAGCTTAAGACTAAGATATACACAACATTCAGTCTCCAGCCCTTAAACCATCACAGTGAAAGGGTAAACCCACATTTCACCAACTATACATTTTTCCGCCACACCCGGAATCAAACTCAGGACCCTTAGCTCAGTAGACAGTAACCAGAAATCGTTGACTTGACATTCCAGAAATTATTTATCTTTTGAAAAATTAACGATTTTAAGGTGGAAAGCCGCAATTGTGTTTGTCTGATCACATGAGCTGACATATTGTGAACTATCACACACTTAAGTAAAAATTGTATATACAGAATGAGTCCAAAACAATAAGACTATTCGTAGCTTGAAAACTAACATTTAATTGAAAAGGAAATATTACTAGCTAAATAAAAGCAAACTAAATACTACACTTTTTCACTTTTGAAAGATAATGTCACTCAGGTAAGCTCCACCGGACGTCAGGAAAACCTCAGAACGTTGTCCATCCCTTTCCTAAGCATATATCATATAATTGTTTCTGCCCCAACCTGTATAGATATTATTTAAATTATAAAATCACACGTGAAGGCAGTAATTGAACCCGGTACCTTTGACTTAGTATGCCAGTACTATTACCAATGAGCTATCCAGAAGTCTTCCCGTGCTCAGAGTCTTTATTCACTTATATTTTAAGGCATATTCTAAAATAGATGGGCAGAAATCATCCGCTACATATGAACAATCATTTAAGAAATTGAACTAACAGATAGTCCATTGGCAGAACAAAGCCCTCCCGAGTCAATTGTGGCTGCGTTATCTATAGCTCGCGATCTAAATTGATCGTTTGTGTGTAGCTGACGATTTACACACGTCTATCACAGAATCTGCTTTAAAATATGAAGAATGACCCTGGTCACGGGATGAAACCTGGATAGCTCAGTGGTTAGATCTTTGATATATTTCAAAGATCCCCGTTTATATTCCCGTGCTCAGGTGTCCAGGTGTCATTTTTCAATTTTAAGAATGTCACTATAACCGTACTTAATAACTATAATATCTTGATTATTTAATCCATCGTGTATGTATGAAGTTGAATTTTGAAAACAATTTCTGTAACCATCTTTACCCCCAAGGCTCACGAGTACATCTTCTATGTATGTTGCCTGGACATATTATCATTGTATTTAGACTCATTATGAGGGATTTGGAAAAAAAAATGAGTACCTTACTAATAATAATATTCTTTTTGTAACCATAATTGTTTACTCTGTTCTTTTGTTTGGATAGTTTTACTAATGAACACCCCGAGATCGGATTGAGAGTGAAAGAAACAAATATAGTTTCAATTTATGTGTTTGTCTATGTATTTTAAGTAACAATTTAGCCTTAAAAATACATTTAAGATTAAGGATAAGAAAGTTTGTATGGAGGTTATAAAGTAGTAAAATATTTTTAGGAACTATGTGTGCGATAACATATCTAGTCCCTATATTAAATTTATCAATTTACTGTGATATACGGTAAAAAGTCTATTATAGTTCCAAAGCTCTATTTACTGGTATGGTAAAAACTATATCATACTCTAAAAGTTTTATTTATTGTTATTGGGTATGTAAAGAACAATAATTCTAAAGATATAGAGACAAAATGTTATATTTTCTTTCATAAAACTCTTAATATATTTGTATGTTAATATATAAGTATATATAAATAAATATGGATTTATATATAAATAAATACATTTTTATATATAATTAACTAGTTATGTATAATTAAAACCACGTTCAGGCTATTCACTTAGAAATAGTTGTTTGGTTAAAATATCTTTCTTACTCTTTCAATATCGATACCTACTTTTATCTATAATTTTATTTCGATACTACATATGGTCTACCTATATTCTAGTAACTTAATAATTTCCACACACGTTCTTTGCCCTAAACATGTTGGCAACACAAAACTGTACAAGCATTTAGGGACAAGAGAAACCTAGCTACCCGTTATATGTAGATTTGAATGACACTGGGAAACTCTAAATTATTAGAGAAAAGTTAGTCCTCACATTAATAAAGTTGCTAAATATAATTGTTTGCTATGTTACGTTAATCCTCAAGTTGACTTACTCTGAAATGTAAAGTTATACTCAGTAAACAGAAAGTATGTTTCATTATTTGAATGATAAAGTTATTCTAAGTCAAACAAAAGTCAACAACAACGTTAATCACATTGTTTTCTACACCAATTAAACTTGTAATTATTTGTTTAGTTTAAATTGAATTTTATTTTCTTTATTCGTTATTTTTTTAAATATATTGAGCTCTTTCAATTAAACTTTCATGTGCATTTCTATATTAATTTTTTACTAAGCTTAAATTTTTGGTTAGCTGTAAATGTTACCTTAATGTGGAATATAAAATTTTACAAACGATCCCTAATTTCTTAGTTAGATCTAATATAATTTTATTTTTAGTTCAATAGTTAGTTCAATTGTTTATAAATTACATGCCATATCCTATGAAAACCTGAAATAATACATAGTATCCTTTGATGTTAGGTAAAATGGGTCATGACTCATGATGTAAGGTCAATAAGTGATCAGCTCTCTATAGAGTGTGTTCGGAAACTCACAGCCCAAACTACACATATAGCATGTTTGAACCAAAAGTAATACAAAATACCCATACACTTACATCCTGCAAACTATGCTAATACCATTAAATTGTGTTCAAAATTTCGGCGTACAGCGCCGAGACAGCAAATCTGTTCAAGCACGCGTGTACAACAAGTTGCATATGAGTTAGGCACATGGTACTTTACAACTCGACATCTTGGAGCACGGCAGTTAATAGTAAGCAACACACCAGTCCATATATAAATTTGAATACGTTCTGAGAGTCATCATTAACGCTCCTACATCGCAGAAGGTGCTTGCCATTATTACACACGCCTAACTCATATGCGACCTGCTGTACACGCAAGCTCGACTGCTTTCCATCCCGGCACTGTATGCCAAACTTAGAACACAATTTAATGGTATTAGCATAGTTTGTCGGGTGCAAGAGTATAGGGATTTTGTATTACTTTTTTGTTCAAACAAACTATATGTGCAGTTTGGGCTATGAGTTTCCGAACGTGTATAAGCTACTTCACACATTGTTATTGTTATTATTATTATTATTATTATTATTATTATTATTAGCACCGCGTCTTACTACCCGTTCGGGTTATACGTACTTATGCTAATGTGTGATGGTAGGCTGATTGTGAGATGAAATGAAGGACCTACAGTTTAACGTGGGATCTGAACCACGGTGGAGGCCTGGCATTCCCCACATTCACAAGTTGTGATTAATACACTTCTTGTCAGAGGTGAAGGAAGGGTTTGGTAATCAGATAAATCTGTGCCGAGGCCGAAGATTGAACCCTGGACCCCCAGCACAGAAGTCTGACACTTTACCTCTAGACCGCCTGGTCATCTTTCACACATTGTTATTACTACTACTATTACTATTAGCACCGCGTCTTACTACCCGTTCAGGTTATACGCACTTACGCTAATGTGTAATGGTAGGGTGATTGTGAGATGAAATGGAGGACCTACAGTTTAACGTGGAATCCGAACCACGGTGGAGGCCTGGCATTCCTCACATTCACAAGATGTCTTGTCAGAGGTGAAGGAAGGGTTTGGTAATCCGATAAATCTGTGCCGGGACCGAGGATTGAACCCCGACCAACAGCATCGAAGTCTGACACCTTACCCCTAGACCACCAGGTCACCCACACTGTTATTGAGGAAAGTGTTGGGTTGAAAATATTACCAAAAACACCTGGTAGCTATTCGTCACCTGCTTCGGTGGCTACATTGTCCAAGGCATCACTTTTCTCTCGCAATATGTTAGAATGCCAATAACAAGGAGATCGGCGTTTGAATCCCAGTCAGGTATACTGAGGGTAATTTTTCCAGAATAATTTTTCACTGTTCCTCCACTAAATGCGGGTACATTTCCTCTAAAGTTCAATCTTACTCATCTCTTACAAATTAGCGTAGGTCTAATTAGTACATATGCGTATTATCCTAACAGCTAGTAAGAAGAGGTGCTAAAAAGAAAAAAAATTACATAAAATATATTTAAACCATTCTTCAATTAGATGAAGAAACCTGGCAGTAGGTCCATAAATATGTTTGGTTTATAGTCTAGTATAAATGAATATGTAGGTTACCACGCCTTTCACTTTGCGTTCGCGTTATTCTTGACTTATTATAAATTTACAGGTTTAAAATAAAGACAAAGTGCTCTTGGCAACTGTGCTATAATCCGCTTGGCGAGAGAATGGGACAGCACAAGTGAGGGTATATATTGATAGTATATGCAGCAGTATTCATCTCCGGCCTCACGCGTTAGAGTAAATAATACCAGTAAGTTAAGCTAGTGCTGGTCATTTTCTCTTAGAATAATAACTTTAAATTTGTTTATGCATATTATTTCTCTTACCTTCTAGATTGGTTCACTAGAAGCCCAAGTTTATAGTGTTAACTGTCTAGAAAATTTTATTTTATTTTAGGTAAACTGGGATATTAGTTACTCCAAAGTACACAGTTTGTATTAAAATACTGATTAGATTTTTATATATTATATTTTCTTATGAAATATTAGAACCAAGTTACAGAACCAACATAATTTAAGATATAAAAAAAATATGTTTAATCTGTTATTCATAAATAGTCTTAGGAACACAGCTGCAAAGTGCATCAATTAATAAGGCTGAAGTCTCAACTATTTAATTTACAAATATTTTTTGGTTTAAATGCTCCTATGGATCAATATATTTTGTTATAATTTGTAGAGAACTTAGAAACAAATGTAGACGTTTTACTCGCTTTAAAATTTAATTAGGTAATTTGAAAGTAAGCCATAATTTAAAAAAATACATTCTTTTATTTATTTATTTCTCGCACCGCTCGGCTAGAGAAAGCATTTTGATAGTAAAATAAACATAGCTCGATATTTTGATGGATGTCCATGAACCCCTGAACCCAAAATAGTAGTTTTTTGAAATGCCATCTGTCTGTCTGTCTGTCTGTCTATCTATCTGTCTGTGACTGGGACTAGAGCTGAAACAGTTTTTCCAATCGGACTAAGACTTGGTATTCGGATTTTTATAAAGTTCCTCAAACATTTTTTTTTTTTTAATTATCCATTCAAACCTAAATAATAATAATAACAACAATAATAATACTTGGCACCGCATATTACTACCCGTTTGGGTTATACGCTTCCAACCTTAAAATTAAGAGTTGTTTACTTATGGGCGAAAATAAAAAATATATATTTTTTTCTCAAAATCAGCTATAATGAATTTGATTTAAATTTTTGTACTCAGGCTTTGTTTAATTAACATTACAAACAAAATGGCAACTCTCATTTTCTCATGAAAATGACTTTGATAGTACTTAACATAAGATGAATTTTCCAATTTTTTCATATCTCCACAACTCTTTGAGATATGATATAACTTAATTTAGCAAAATTGTACATAATTTATTAAAATTAAGAAACTTTTATATTAAATATATTTTTTATAAAACCAATAGCTTCTGCTATATTGGCAAATATATATATATATATATTTTTTTAAATTGAAGTCTGGTAATTTGTAATGCACTTTTTTGAACAGAGATGCTATATTTTCCTCAATATATTTTTTTAACCGTGTGTATTATTTCATTTATGCTCTTTTATGGACAATGTATATTATTAAATCTAATATATTTTACGAGCTTTGATCAAATATGTCCATTCTATACAAAGGAGCGAGAATGTCTGTATAGTGCACCGTACCATTTTTTTTCTCTGTTTAATTTCTGATTCAATCTGGCTGTGTGCCACTAAATGAAATGAGAGTATTGCGAAGTTGCCATATTCTCTTAACATATATTATATCTATACCGTATATTTCAGAAATGTCCGTGGCACCAGAAAATGTGTGTCTAGTATCCACGGTGGTTACACTATTATAGGTCTCAAGATACTGGATGATGAACGAGTATCAGCCGTGATACTGTGCCATGTTACTCCTTTGCAAGTTTTGGCATGGCACCAGCATATTGATAAGCTTTCGAAAGGGGTGCCACGATGGCCTTTCAGGACGGGATAAAGGAGGGGATTTCATATGAAAATCTGCTACTGTGAGGGGAGAAGAAGACCCGACAAACACATTTACATAACTAATGCCTCATAAATTATGTCAGCTACAAGGACAAGCAATACCGTCAAGGTGTTGCGGTGTTCATCCCGGCATCCATTGCCCCTTGTAACTGGTGGAGCCATTGCATCGTTATGCTACGGAACTGATGTGTCTTGTCATTACAAAGGAGTGACGCTCTTCTATATTACAAACAGGACATGCTTGTATTATGACGTTATTTTAGGCCGATTTTGGTTAAAAGGTAGGCTACTCAAAATGAGTTTTAGTGAATTAACAGATATTTGAACATATATTGACGTCAAATTAATATTTAAATGTAAATTTAATATAAATTCAAAGATATACATATTATATTTAAAAATAGAATAAACTAATATCGTTAAGATATAACATTTATTAAGGGAAAATATTGTTACAATTATGAGGAGTAAAAGAGGTGGAGTTATAGATATTAATTTTGTTTAGGTAAAATTATTTTTAATTAGGGCTTAAGAGAACGTAATCTTGCAGTTAGCATCTAATTTAGGAAAGTAAACATACCTCGAACCAGACGTTACATCGTAGTGCAGTTTTCTGTATTCTATTTTAGATAACATTGTAATTGAAACCAGAGAAACCATTTTACCAAAATTGAAGAAAAAAATCTATTGATTAAAAATACTACCAAATCGATCCCAATTTTGCTGTTGTCGAGTAATATATGTATCTAATATCTAGATTAAATTAATTCTAAGCTAACTGGCCGAGAGAATCTTAAAGTTAAATAGATAATCTCTAGGATCCCTAGTGCATACTTAGTAGAAAGATAAAATCTATAATATATTAAACTTTATTGTTGCAATGCCAGGCCTCCACCGTGGTTCGCATTCCACGTTAAACTGTAGGTCCTCCATTTCATCTCACAATCAACCTACCATTACACATTAGCGTAAGTGCATATAACCCGAACGGGTAGTAAGACGCGGTGCTAATAATAATAATAATAATAATAATTTATTGTTGCGAAAACCTTTGAAAAATAATGATAAATTAAATATAGTATTTAAGATGCTAAAATATTCATAATTTATTTATAATAATTATAATTTACTTCAAATGGATAGCGAAAAGCATTATTTCAAGGAGGAGGGTAGTTTTGGACACGAAAGTTCTCAATTGAATACACATTTTATGATGTTTATTTCTAAATCGACAAGATTTTTTTTTTTGTAGACCAATCAAAAGAAAATTATATATAATTAAAAATAAAATACATTCTTTATGCAGGGCAATCGAATTGGCTAAGATATTGTACAAATTTTGCACAGCTTTTTCTACAAGGAGTTGTGTTGTGTGTTCCTAGTTAAGACATTATCTATAATGAGTGTGTGAAGAGTAACTTTTAGGATGAAATGAATCCCCGCAAGCTCCTTGGTAAAGCATTGACAGGATGATCCAAGTTTTCTGGGTTCAATTCCAAGGTAATTTTACATTCATATTTAGATGTACCCCGATTCATGTGTATACGTAAACAAAGCTAATTTACCACTTTCTTAACATAACAAAGATAAAATCTCAATGATCAAATACACGCATTATGTTTTCAAACTACGTTTGACTAAATTTGGTACAGATGTAACTAATCTACGAAACAATGACTTAAAAATGTACGCATACTAATATATCTCATCTGGTTTTGACAAAAAGTGGCATGCAGATTGATAGGGGTATATATCAGAGATTATATTTTATTTTTATTTGTGTTTTTTTTATGTAAAATAACATCACATTAAGCCAATTAATGGATGTGTTCATTATGAGATCTATAGTTAGTTGTAGGTGACCTGGTGGTCTAAGGGTAAGGTCTTAGACTTCTGTGCTGGTGGCCAGGGTTCAATCCTCGGTCCCGGCACAAATTTATCTGATTACCAAACCCTTTCTTCACCTCTGACAAAACATCTTGTGAATGTGAGGAATTCCAGGTCTCCACCGTGGTTCGGATTCCACGTTAAACTGTAGGTCCTTCATTTCATCTCACCCTACAATTACACATTAACATAAGTGCGTATAACCTAAACGGGTAATAAGACGCGGTGCTAATAATAATATAGTTAGTTAATTAGCTAGAGTATATTATTATTTATATTAATAATATAATTTTCGATTAATATTATAATATTTTATTTACTGTTAGATAAAATTTAATCCTGTCATTGGATTGTATATAATATTTCCTATTTATACCTCTTATAAACATTTGAAGAGTTAACTTTTAGCTTAGGAATGGCTTCCTGAAAAATATTTTGAACCAATAATTCGTGTCCGACTTTGTTCTATTACCCAAGTAGGCCAGTTATTGGCGGAGGAATGGGTGTGTGGATTAGGGTGCTCAGACACAGTTAATGTCAGTGTCAAGCCAGAATGGGAGCTACATTTTTTCCCCACCACTTCTTACTAAACGTCTAATGTATACGTATATTAATTACTCAAATGGGGTAGGGATGAGGAAGATAGAACTGAGATGAAACGTTTCAGGATTTGCGAGTGGGAAACCATTTAGGTAAAAGACATCCACAGTGAATTAATTCACAGTTCAACCCCTTAGCTCACCATCATAAACGTATCTTTTTTAGATGAACCCAAACTTAGGTCACGTATCCACTGATGAGAATGTGTGAGCTACTATGGTTTGGTTTATCCCATACAAAAAATGTTGGACTAGAATAAACAAAAGGCTAGTTTAATTTCAACATTAAAGAAAGAAACAAAATAATAAAGGGGAAATAGTCATATAAGTATAATATTATATACATGTTTAGTAAATGATCGAAAAACAATTGAAATAAAGTTTCATACATTTTAAATTTAAACCAAAGAAGATTAACACGTAAAATTTTTAATTATTGCTGGGAATATTTAGGGTAGGCAGGTTTCAGATTGGTAGTAAAATAAATAAAGCTAATATATCATATAAATGAAAGATTCAGTGTCTGACAAAATAGTTGTGGTAGAAACCAGAATTAATGAGAAGGGCACTTGAATTAATAAGTAAATGGAGGATGCAAGAATATATGTTTTGTCTTTGTTAATGTGGCCAAACTAAGACTTTGCAACTTTGTGGAAATGTGTATTTTTTTCATGTATTTGTCTATGCATCTTTCTTTGTCCATTACTTTCCTTGTACTTTCAAACATGACTGCCATTGTCAAATTATAATTAGGGAGTGGAATATGGTGGGGAATGTAGACTGTATGGTGGGTGGTTGAGTGTAAATGGACAAGGTCTCTCATTTGCCGCATAGGGTCCAAGTTTAGCCCGGCTTGAATGGATGGACAGTGAGAAAGAGCTAGGGTAACCAAACATTAACTGGATATACCAGACCTTCTTGATTCCTTCCTTGGTCAAATCTTCACTAGGCTAGAAATGATTCATGCGGGAAATCTCGAATCTTCTCTAATGTGATTATTTACCCAAGCTTGCTGTTTGTTTCCTCCGTTTTATTTTATTTCACTCGAGACCCCACTTTCATTTGTTGGAGTTTTTATTCGTCCTTTTTAAAATTACTTCACATCCAAACACTGTATTTAATCTAAACATCTTATGTATATACATATTTTAAAATTAAATGTTATTTTATTATGTTTATTATTTATCATTAGTAGTGTTTGTACTGCATCTTATTACACATCCAAAATATTTGCAGTTTAGTTGAACTAATGAAATAAGGATGAGTAAACGTATCCTGTTTTGGTGGTCAATCTAATAAAACAATTGTTTTAAAACTGTGATACGTGTACCCCCAGGGGGAATGGAAAATGTATTAGGAACACTTGAAATAATTTAGTAGTAATGAACGATTTTTACCCAGACTAATATAATTTGTACCCAATATAAAAGAAAATTCTTTAAAACAAGCCCAGGGTTCTCATTAAATATGTATTTTATGTACTTTCATTCAAATGTGAATTTTGTATTCTAGTTTAGATCATATTTTATTTATATTTGTATGCTTAAGCTGAAAACAAATTATAGCTAAGTGGAATGGGAAGTATATAAAGGGTTTTATTGATCTCAAATATGTTTATCTATTTTTGTATGCTGACATGTAATATCTATGTATAGTAAGTAGTAGTAGTAGTATTATTGAAGAAATTACATAATTATAATTGTGCATTTCCTTTCTTAAATATATTTGTAACTATAAATTACACTAAGATGACTATTAGACATTCTTTCACTAAATTATTTATTTATTTTAAAACATCTCAAATTATTGGTTATATTAAATATTTACTCTATAAACTCAACTTAATTTAAGGTCGAGGTAATTGAGTTACAAACTAGACTACCACTTTTTGCTTTAAATAAGACTCGTGATAGGAAAATGTATTTGTAATTTGTGTTTGATTATACAGCAACTCGTTAATATAATTATTCGCATGTCAAGGTTTATATTTTTTTGAACTATTAGGTTGTGTAATATTTAATTTCTAATTGAGGTCTTACATAGCACTACACTAGGCATTAGGAACTTGAAATCTCATTGCTGCACTTACAAAAGTATGCAACCTATCCCTATATTAAGCTGATTACATCCAGTCCACCTCATTACACAATATCTCTATTTTAATCTAGTTCTATCCAGTCCACCAAATTACATCCAATCACTATCTTGAGCTAGTTATCCTCATTAAACCGTATCACTATCTTGACGTAGTTCCATCCAATACACCTCATTATACTCTATCTCTTTAAAGTCTTATGTTATCCTCCCATCTACGTCTAAGTCTTCCCAATGATCTCCTCCTAATGGGTTTGCAAGTCATTACCATGAATACTGTTCTATATCTTCTCATCCACGGTTCATGTCCTGCCCACCGTAATTTGCGAGGCTAGATTATTCTATCAATGTTTTGTGATGAATACTGGTTATGTAGCTCATAATTATGTAACCTGCTCCACTTCCTAGTAGCCTCATCTCTTTTTGCACCAAATATCTTCCTAAGCACCTTGCTTGAACACCTTAAATTTGTTTTCATCACGTTTCACCCACATATAGAACAACTGGTAAATTTATGGTTTCGTATATTCTGAGTTTTATATTCCTCGACAAAAGATGAGATGTCAGAAACTTACTGACTGAGTAACAAAGTGCATTTACCGACTCTATTCTTTTCCTAATTTACAATTTCGTATACTTTTTGTTAGTTAATTTTTTTACAATACTAAAACTCAATAACCATGTCAAATGAGATGTTGTTCGAAGTAATCTCTAAATTATCAACCCCAATATGTGCTATTTGATATAAGATATGCTTATTATTGTCAAAATTCACTTCTAAACCTATTTCCTTATTAGCTTCTGATAAAATCTCTCTTTTCTTGAAACAGCTTCCTTACTATGTTCCAACATTACTAAATCATATCCGTATCCTAATAATCCATCGTACCGTTTAATATTAACCCTTCCCTATTCTCCTGCATTAAAATATGTTATTCCATTTAACTCTAAGTTATGTATATTATTGCAAACATGTGTTTATATTAACCAGTAAATATACTGACTATGGGTTTAAAGTTGATTGATATTTTGATTTAAGGGAAAGGAGATGATCCCTTTTGAAATAAAATGTTGTCAGAATATTAATTTTAGAAATGTTATAGGCCTACACAACACTATGGGAAAAATTTGACTCTTGTAAAAATATCTGAATAAACCCCTCAGTTCTTAGAGACAAGGCCCAACGAAGAATTCAATCTGTTAACCCTACCCCATTCGTATAGTGGGATTTAGGGTGTTGATGCCTTGAGTTTAAAGAGGGATTCCCCTCACGTGCATGACCTAAGGACGTCATATGCAGATTGTTTCGTAGTTAGCAGAGAGAGAGAGAGTGTCGACACACCTTAACCCTCCAAGCACAAACTCTTGACACACCCTGGCTTGGAACTTGCGGAGTTGTGTCTAACCTGGAGCCTGTTTCACTTAACTTCTCTGTCTTGATACTTTTTCAACTTGGGAACATGGAACTTGAACCTTTTTAATTGTTGGTATATGCATTGATCTGTTATTACGATATGTTAAGTTCATACCGTTGTTGTGAAACGAATATCATCGCCAAGTAGATCATTGTCCTCTTTTCACTGGTCGATGCATTACTTTATTGAAATCGTCATAAATGTGCATAGCTGACGTAAATAAAACATTTATAATTAAAATAATAATTTAAAAACAATTTATATTTCACTAAATCACAGAGAATAACACAGAGATGCAAATAGTAAAGTGTTTGTAAGAAAACTGAGTCCAGCAGGAAGCCGGAAGTGTCATGTCACTAAACCGTTGCATAAGTGGACCAGCTGTCAGACACTTTGGGTATAGTCACAGTTGAAAACCACCATATGAGCGAGGCATCAGAAAGAGGACTACGCTTCTACACAACATGAGGTAGATATGGCACATATTTATAGTGAAAACATCCTTAAGAGCACCATCATACTGTTGGTACAAATCCTTAGATAGTGGTTTTTCTTATGAGAAACCAGTTCTAATGTTGTAAAGCCACAAACATGACCCTCAAAGACTTAGAATTTTCCGTTGAAATCTGAATAAAAATTGGATGCTTTTTTTTAGGAAGGTAAGACTGTGTTTTCTATACCATCCTCCACAATAATAGAAATGTGACGATCTGGGTGGAACGTAGATGTAAATGACATAAAATGACATTATTTACATTTATGCATATATTTTAATATGCTCAACTAAAAAAAAAAATAAAAAAAAAAAGGTTTTTGTGAAAAAACAACAACTGTAAGAATCTTTGAACTTATTTTGAAGGTAAACCATGATTTGATATAACAAACCATAAATTAATTGCTAAACAGTGGAACGTCTGCAATCCGTTTAAATGATCTTGAAGGTGGTCCTCTTACCGAATTTGTAATTAAAATGCATATCTTTATATGACCTCAATACCAATAAAGGATTCTTTAGCATGTTACCCATCTGTCCTTATGTCTGTACATTTCCCTTACACCTAAACTATCGTTATTATCTATATATATTTAAAATATTTATGCCAAATATTGATCCATATTTCATCTTAATAAAATGAAGAAACGTATTCTAAAGTAATATATTTTGAAGAAATAAACTCAAATGCTCAAGTTGTTCAAACAGTTTAAAATTCAATTATGAAATCAAATCAAATTTGGTACATACACAATTGAAATAAACAAACATTTATAGAAACTCATGGAAATAGTCATGAATCTAGTGAGGAAACCCAATTAGTAGAATCACTGGTTCAAATTAGTTTTTTTTAAGTTTGTGAAAAGTAAATTAGAACTAGGACTGAATTTCGCTAAAATATACATTATAAAAATAGTGGATGCTCGATAATCTATAAGCACATAAGTTATATAATACTATTAAGTAAATAAAGTAGGCCTTACTGTGATGCAATTTTTTTGAATTCTTGAAATTATTGATATAAAACATACTATAAACAATTTAGTAGCTTAAGATTGTTAAAAAGAACGAGATTAATTCTAACGTATTGATAATTTCAAAGTTCTCACCTATAAAATATTTGGTATTTGCTCATTTTTTAGCCCAAGGAACTCTTTTTAGGAGTAACCAGAATCTAATATAGCTATGTATATTGTTTTATGTTCTAAAATAAGATACCACATTTTTCATTTAACCATATTGGTGTGCTTAACCTTAATATGCCACACCAGAATATTATTTTTAATTTAACAAAATTCATAAAACTATGAATGATGTTGCTGGACAAAAAATTAAATATTTGTTTATAATAGATTACAATCAAATTTGGTAAATACATTTTTAATCTTTCTCTTAGTTAAACTTTGTTTGTTACTATGGTAAATACTATTCTTAACAAAACTTTCCAAATTTTTTACAAAGTGATGACTGATAAAATAAATTTCTTAAAATTCATTCTAAGTGGATATGCTGGTACTATTTATTATATATTGGACAACATTTGTTATCTAAATTAGCTGACATAGACTACTCTTAAACCACCCGTTGAAACCTTATATCATATAACTGGTTTTGTACAAAATTCAACAGTGTGTAACACAAATCATCTAACTTTTTGTCATAGTATATTAGGAATTACTTAGTAAAAGGAAAAAAAAAACACAACGTGAGTATAGCTCCATAGTTGTACTCTTAATCCATCCATTTTTCTCCTACAGTAAATATCACCTTAACTCGATCTGTCTACACATCAAAATAAATTATTTATCAAACAGTATCCATTTATTACAGCACCACAACTGACCAGTAATCAAAATTGGGAAGCCTTAGCGTTTGTCCTAAGAGGGAGCAGTCTCATCTTGGAGGACCACACTACTGCACTATCTTTTAAGCTCAACCATAGTGGAAGTTTGCTAGTTTACAGGGTAGACGAAGGAAATACTGATAGAGAACATATAAAATGTACTTATGAAATATTTATATAATTCACCCACATTTACGTAGAGATGATGAGAAAACCACATCGATGAATCGGCCAAGTGACTACAGTTTCTGGTAGGTAATTACATGTATTTTTCCATTATCATTCACACCAGTGGACAAAATGTCAAACTCGTCTAGTTACGATTGCTAGGTTAATTAGAAGGTCGGGGTTTGAATCCCAACCGTCTGTACTAAGGGTGTTTTGTCCTAAACGTCATCTAGTTTTTTCTCCGTGAAAATTCCTTTATACTTCGCAACATACTCCTACTTTTCCCCCTTTCATCTCACTTTACAAGTATCCTAGCACCTGTGTTCTTTATTTCATCATTTTCTCTTTAGCTTCGTCGTCCCTTCTCCTAACAGCAGCCTGTTCAGTAAACTTACTTTGAATTAAACTCTACTTTATTTCAATGCCGTTTTGATACTTCTCTCTACGTTTCTTGAAGTTCTCACACGTGAGCACGTTTCTTTGACATTCGCTTTTAAAAATCAATTGAAATTATGGATGTTTACAAATTGATCTAATGAGCTTAGTTTCACTAAGATCTTTTTCATTTTGAAAACGCTTATTTTCGCCTCTTTTTTTTGGTACTTTTCTCTTTTATGTTCGTTACAAAAAAACTACTTTTTATATAATAAGGTATCGTTTATTTTCAGATATTTTTTATTTCTAATTTATTTGATATTAATGTTTATATTCTTAAACACAAATAAACGATTAAAATAATTATATTTATATTATTATTATTATTATTATTAGCACCGCGTCTTACTACCCGTTCGGGTTATACGCTCTTACGCTAATGTGTAATGGTAGGGTGACTGTGAGATGACATGGAGGACCTACAGTTTAACGTGGAATCCGAACCACGGTGGAGGCCTGGCATTCCACACATTCACAAGATGTGATTGATACACGTCTTGTCAGAGGTGAAGGAAGGGTTTGGCAATCAGATAAATCTGTGCCGGTACCGAGGATTGAACCCCGGCCGCCAGCATAGAAGTCTGACACCTTACCCCTAGACCACCAGGTCAACCAGTTAAATTTAGCTCTTGATATGAAATTAATTTGAATTACCACAGAACACAAAAGATCAAATTATCTAACACAAATGAACGATTACAATCATTTTATTTAATACTAATGTAAGGTGGTCCTAAATGTGAAATTAATTCTAAAGATCACAGAAAACATGATTATAATAGGTAAAAAAGGTTA
The DNA here is from genome assembly GCA_902141385.1 of Timema californicum. Lineage (NCBI taxonomy): Eukaryota > Metazoa > Arthropoda > Insecta > Phasmatodea > Timematidae > Timema > Timema californicum. The sequence goes on along the minus strand of CABFOW010002519.1, from coordinate 61,996 downwards.
TAGTTTATTCTATTAATAAATATTTTTGTGATTTTGTCATTAGTTGTATCACCCTATAAGTCTATTAATGATTTATTATTGTAAATATAATTAAATATTTGAATAAAACCTATTAATTTATTATATTATATGTGGTCATTTAATTTCATTACCACATTACATCAATATCAGTAAAGCGATTTACATCTTAATAATTTTGTGAGGTGAGTTTCCCACACATAATTTTGAACTCTATATTGAATTATAAATATAGTTTGATACTATTTATGTGTTGAACCGGCTGAATGGCTGCCGTTATTTGGCGTTCACAGAACCAACTTTTGTTGATAGAGTGTGTCATGTGGTCACCACAACGAGCCTTCCAACCGTTAATCTCAATTTTCTAGACCAGGGCTGCTACTTTTTCTTTCAAATAATTCCTCAATATTGTCCTTATGAGGATGTTGACCCCATTCCAGACAAGCTACTTCACAGAAAAATCTGAGAGAAACAGATCGAATTTAAGACCTCTGGACTTGTAGACAGGAGCTCCTTCTACTAGATCGTGGAGATGGTCTGTATTTTCTTTAACATTATTTTATTAAATATTCAATTCGTTTAGTGATTATGTTTATTTGCAAGCCCCTTCAGATTACATTTTCTGGTTTACCATAATACAAATTAAAAGCAAATACAGTATAGTAATAATTATAATGTCAGTCTGTGTTCACACACTATCTTGAGCAGTGATAACTAATTTATGGGTATAGCCCATTCCCTCTTCGAGAGTGAGTAGGATGTTTCCAGAAGATATGTGCTGCCAAAAGAAAAAGATAATCCTTTTAAAACTAAAAATATTATTTACTTACGCTATGCTATCAGGAACTCTAAGTGTATTGCTGCTCTTACAAAAGTACGCCATAGCTCAGTATCTTGAGATAGTTCTCCAGTCTACCTCACTACACCCTATCCCTAATTTGATATAGTTCCATCCAGTCCACCTCATTAAAACCTATTCCTATCTTGAGCCAGTGCTATCCAGTCCATCTCACTACAACCTATCTATATTTTGTGCCAGTTATATCCAATCTTTCTCATTACACACCAATCCCTATATTGAGCTAGTTTTATCCAGTCCTCATTACGCCATATCTCTTTCAGGTACATTCTAGTGATTTTCTCCCATCTGCGTCTTGGTCTTCCCAATGGTCTCTTCCCATTGGGATTACCAGTAAAACCCTGAATATGGTTATAGTTTCTTCAATTTTTTCTGCATGTTCTTCCCCCTGTAATCTTCTAGATTTAATTGCCTTAACAATCGAAATAAGGTATTTTATCAAGCCCAAATTAAAAAAGTGTTGTATAATCTAATCAACATAATCTATGATTAAGGTAGTTTACTCAAGCAATTTGTCTTACGAATGTCCTTTAAGGTCATTACCATTCCACTAGTAAGCCTTAAATAAGTCAATTTTAAATATTTTTGTATTTACTCTGTTATTATAGTATTAATTACATAACTTAGGTATGTATTTCTATATGTAAATATTACTTATATAACCAGTTTTCAATCATACTGATTGAAAATGGTTTACATATTATCATTAAGTGCATGAAAGCGTGATTGAGGTGAAAGGTGGAAGTATAGAAGATTTAATGAGAAGAGAACAGCAGGGAGAGATGTTCTATAGGTGTCTAAGAGACCTGCTATGAAGAAGAGAAGTGCCTTAGAAGTGTAAGGAATTGTTGTACAGGGAGTACTTTGTACCTATTGTCACACATGCGGCCGAAACTTGGACATTGAATGTAAGAGGGACTAGGAAAGAGGAAGACATGAGAATGAAGTTTTTGTGGGGCACGTTAGCTGTCACAAGGAGAAACAAGATTAGGAATTAAGTTATATGGGGAATAGTAGGATTAGAGTGAGTACATGAGATAATAGAGAATGCAAAACAGAGATGGTTTGAGCATGTAATGAGGATGGAGAAGGAAAGGATGCTAAATAAAATTTTTGAAATTAAATATGTTGGAAAAGAACCGCAATGGAGGCCAAGAAAAGATGTAAGAGCAGATAACAGAAAGCGTGCAGGTGAGATGAGAAGAATAGAAGTAATTAAAGGAAGAAGAGTGTTGGAAGGCTAGAGGAAAATGGGGTCATTTTACTAAACTGACCTGGCACAGGCTGGAAACAGTTCTTGTTGTTGATGAAGATGACGATGATGATGATAATTAAGGTCATTAATATATGAAGTTATAAAAATATAAGTGGGGGAAGTGAATCTTAAAATTGGGGCGTGAATTCTAAAAGGCTTTGGACATATTTATGGCGCATTCCCATAAATAAGAATTCAGTGATACCACATTCATATTTATTATGTCCAAAACATCAATTTAACAATATACTGGATTTATGGAGAGAAGAGGTTAGTGTGGAGACCAGGTTTAATATCATATTGGGGTGCTAGATGCTTACGAATTTTATTTATCATTGTAGTTTCTTATTCCTTTGCTTTGCTAGTACAATTTAATTGACAAAATTTACTGTAGAAGCCTACCAAAAATTGGTTAAACATTTTAATTTTTTTTGCAATAAGTATTTATTAAAATTAGATTTTCCCTTACTAGGGCTAAAATAGTTTTCTCTTATTATCAATAAATATATTTCTCACATCTTTTCCATAATAATATGTGACAATAAAAATGTATGTCACATGGAAAACAATTATCTTGGCCCCCTTATTAATGCTAAATATTGGGGATTATAAGTTCTTTCTTATTTATTATGTCAATCTATATCAAATAATGTATTTCAGTAAACATATACTTCATCAAATAAAACAGATGACTACCCATTTGTTAATCCCACTACTTTAAAATTATTTTTCAAAAAACACGTTGCAAATAATCGTATTAATTATCAAATGTAAGTGATGATTTCCACCGTAACAATTTATACGATTTAAATAATAAATAATTACTAAATAATGTAAAATATTACAGTTAATATTTTATTTTAATCTAAGTACAGCATGTCCATCAAACTTGTTTATATATTTGGTAATTTATCATACATGCGTGTTCATATTTCAACAATAAACAGACTATAATATATAAATATATACAAACATGTATAATTGTATATATATAAACATGTATATATATATATATATACAAAACACGTATATATATATGTCATATATTATATATTACCAAATGTATAAGAAAACGGGTGACCTGGTGGTCTAGGGGTAAGGTGTCAGACTTCTATGCTGGCGGCCGGGGTTCAATCCTTGGTCCCGGCAAAGATTTATCTGATTACCAAACCCTTCCTTCACCTCTGACAAGACATCTTGTGAATGTGAGGAATGCCAGGCCTCCACCGTGGTTCGGATCCCACGTTAAACTGTAGGTCTTCCATTTCATCTCACAATCACCCTACCATTACACATTAGCGTAAGTGCGTATAACCCGACGGGTAGTAAGACGCGGTGCTAATACTAATACTAATACTACTACTATCTATAAGAAAAGTTTGATGGACATAATGCACCTATATTTAAATAAAATATTAACTTGATATATATATACAGGGTGCTCTAGGATTAAACAACCACAGTTTGAGAAGTGATAAGGGATTGAAGACCTAACTACAAATGTCCTATGGCGATTAGTTCCTTTTCGCTTGATTTTCAAGCAAACAGCAAACATTAAACCAATGAAATGAATATTGTTAAAACATAATTTATTTACTCTCCATATAATGATGACCTCCATTCTGAAGACGATAACTTTAAAAACCTCAAGTCGATTTTTTCACAAACGTACACATAGTTTTTCGATGAACTTCGCATTATATATCATTGGATGTTCCCCTATTTTGAGCTAGCTATATCCAGTCCACCTCATTACTACATTAGGTCCATACTAATGTTATCCTACCCTCTGTATCAAGGTGGTCCCAATGGTATCTTCCCAATGGCCTCTTCCCATTGGGTTTGCCAGTCAGTATCCTGAACAAGGTTCCATATTCTACCATTCGCACTGCATATCCTGCCCACCATAATATACGTGACTTGATTAGCTTAACAATATCTTGTGACGAGTGCAGAGTTCGTAGCTCATATTATAAACCAATTTCTACTATCCAGTATTATCTTCCTCTTATGGACCATATATTTCTTATTATTATTACTATTAGCTCCACGTCTTACTACACATTCGGGTTGTATGCACTTACACTAATGTGTAATGGTAGGGGGACTGGGAGATGAAATAGAAGACCTACAGTTTAACGTGGGATCTGAACCACGGTGGAGGCCTGGCATTCCCCACATTCACAAGATGTCTTGTCAGAGGTGAAGGAAGTGTTTGCCAATCAGATAAATTTGTGCCGGGACCGAGGATTGAACCCCGGACCCCAGAAAAGAAGTCCGACACCTTACCTCTAAGCCACCAGATCAAATGAATGGTGCATTTCCAAAACGTCGTAAATGCCAAAATTAAAATTTTTCAAAAGAGAGATAAAACTAATTTTCTTCTAATTTAATATCGTTAATGACATGAAATATTACAATGTAATTTAAAGGAACATAAGAAATGAAGAAAATATGTTAAAATGTATTTATCATTAATGACATATGTTAAAAAATATATCAAACCTCACTTTAGTTCCAAAACGTTGTAAGTGCCAACAGAGTTGCAAGTCAAAACGTTGTATATACCAGCATTATTGTTGTTGGACAGCTGCTGTCTTAAGAGACAAATTCAGATTTAAAAATGATAAATTTAATAATACCTCATAAAAGAATTCAGCTAAATCAGCTGAATATACATTGAATTATTTTTTATAAAAAAAATATTATAATATACCGTAACAATAAAACTGCTAAAGAAAAATTTCAGTACACCATAATGAATAATAAACAGTTAATTATTTTTTCAAAGAAAATGTAAAACTTTAATAAAAGTTTACTATCATTGTCTTTAACCATTGGTTTCTTCAGCACAGTGTTGTCCTGATTGTGCCAACATTGTTTCAAAATAGTGTCGGGCGTCTTGTTCCAGATAAGGAATCATTCTCCTGATATCAGCTTTCTTTTTTTCTGGAATTCCGAAATGTGTTCGAGCTGTAGGTAATTGAATGTCTTTGAAGTCCTCTAATTTAATTCCCTCCTTCAGCACATTAATCCCTTTACACCAACCTGCAAGCTCACCAGTTCCTTTTGCCACCATCACTTTACCAAATTCCTCAGCTGTAAGGCGGAGCTGTGATGCTGTTGAAATTCCTAACTTCTTTGTGTTTAGTTTAGCATGGGCAATAGTTTTGAAATCATAGAACTCTTCAAACACTGTGCATGTGAAAGGTTTGTTTTGGGCTGCACTAGTAATAATGCGAACCAGATCCATCAATGTGTAAGCCTTACAAACTTTTTTACGTTTCTCGATGACTGCAAAGTCTCTGTCACAGCTGAGAAATGTATGTCCTTTCACTGGGAATTTGTGAACTATTTCAGAAAAATCATTATTGGCTAACAGAACAAGATACATGGCGATAATATACTGATTTTTGTTCTGACCTCCGCAATTGTCAGACCATAAAATGAGCTTCTTCTTTTCACACATACGAACTTCTGTCGTGAGGTATTTGTACAAACAAGAAGCTATTTCCAAAGACCCTCTTCCACCAAAATTTTCTGTCCACAAACACATAGTTCCCCTCCCCGTGACAGAGTCGTGAATTCCTAAGTTGCAAGCCGCAAGCTGCTGGGAATAATACATTTCTGTATGAGTGAGTTGAGGGATATACATCTGTTGCTGTAGATCGAAAGCAATAACATAAGCATCAGATGTTGGAGCATTTTTCATGTCAGATGACATTAATTTTGTGGCAGACTCTGCTCGACGGTGGTGTAACTCTTGCTCTATAATAGCTGATTGATCACCTGACTTTATTTTGACAGCAAGGCTGTCACAAGTAGAGCAAGTATCAACCTTGGGTCTTGCAAATGACAAGTTGAATCGGAAAAGGAAAATCTCGTTATACCACTGTCGTGTAACTGGGGGCCTGCCAGGAAGGCATTCAGAACAATACTTCTCCAAAAAAGCACGGTACATCCTGCTTACATTTAAATCTGGGGATAAGAAGAGCTTGTTTGGATATATTTTCCTTGCATAGTGGCTTTCAATGGTGGGAAAGCTCTTAATGTGCTCCACAATTTTATCTGTCCACTCAATGTTATTAAGAGTCCTTCGTGACCCTCCTCTTTGGTCTGAACTATCCATTTTACCAGCCAATATCTTCTCCCCCAACGGTTGAACCCTTCTTGGAGTCACTCCAAAGGTATTTCAAAAATATTTTAAGACAAACTCTTACGTCTGAGCCACCAGGAATAATCACATGGTAACTAAAAGAGTGCTGCCTCCTGCTTTCACTTGGATGGTCGTATTTACCATAACGTCTTCTTTTGATCAACTGTGGATGGATAAATCGTTGCAGATAGTTCTGTTGTTTGTTGTAGTCTGCAATTTCATAAAAGTTGTTAAACAGCTCATGTCGATATTCCAAACGTATGGATCTGCATGCGAACGTGCATTTACACCTCACCTGAAACCAGAAAAAAAAATAGTACCCTTAAGTAACTACCCTTAATCATTGGGGTTGAGTCGACCTAGATCTGGTTTAGCGGTAAAGTACTTGCCTCTGGATCCGATGTTCATGGATTCAAACCCAACCTTGATCTATGTATTTTTAATTACCCGTAAAAATCTGTAGCACAACTTCCTTCGGAGGGGAAGTAAAGCCGTCGATCATAATATAGATTGTGGCGTGTAAATCTATCGTGTGTGATTGAATCAGTTAGTTCAGAAAGTACATCCATTAAAATCTAAAGTAAGATTTTTTTACGGTCACAATACTTTCTTCCTCCTTGAGGAAACGAGAAAGTAAAACCAGTTTTATTTATTTATTTATTTATTTACATGTCATATTTAAATTAAAATATAATTATTACTTACACCTCAAAAGGAGTATTTTTCTATGATCACAATACTTTCCCCATACTTAAAGTAGTGAAAAAGTAAAAAAAAAAGTTCATTCATTTATATACACACATTTAAATTAAATATAATCACATCTCTTACCTCAGTTGGAGAATTTTTCATTTTGACTATCTTTAAAGTTTTTGGAGGTACATATTTACTACCCGAATTTCTTTGTTTTTTCACTTTGTTTTTAAACCAGTTATCCTCACATCTTTTTTTTTTTCTTAGAAGGTTGACTTATATTAGAACTCATAGCAATAAAAATCAAAATCAAAGAAACAATGAAAAAACGCAGCTCAAATAAACAAGAAACATACACAAAGTAGTTGTCACTAGTCACTATTACAAAGCAACTGGCCTACGTTGCTGCTCGAATTGCACCTTGGCTGTTACAACGTTATGACTTGCACAACAGTTCAACTTAAATTTTCTACCACTAGGATCAGCACTATCTTGACATGAATATTCCACAGTGTGAAGCATGGCATTTACAACCCATTTCCGTTATAAAACATATTTCACCTATATGTGGCATTTACAACGTTTTGGAAATGCACCATTCAAATATATTTTCCTTATTACTTTTTATGAACAGCCTTAAATTCTTCTCGTCATGTAAGGAACGGGACTAAGTTTCACAACCATAGAGAACAACTGGTAATATGATTATTTTGTTCTATTTTTACTTATTTTGACAACAGGTGAGTTGCGAAATGTCTTTCACATTTTACCCGTATTAGTGGTCGCGCACTCTGTAGTCGGGTCCACACTTGTAGCAAATCTCTTATCTTATCCCTGATGCATATATTGAACTCGTTGGTTTGGATGGGATCCTGTATCCTCGATACGATCATGAGAGCGATATGCGTTTCCAGATCGCTGTGTCCCGTTTCTAGTCTGTATTTCACCGTCGCATCAAAGGACCCTATGGGTTGAGGATGCAACATATCTGGGCGTGTTCCTAAACAAATATGATCGTGAATCTAGAACACATGAATGATATAATTTATAAGTCTAATTAACTATTGACGGAAAAGGATCGTATCTGCCGAAATTTAGTATCAACCGGGTCTGTGTGTATCGTCACTCATTCCATCAATGTCTACAAACGGGGTACGATACAAACTGTGTAACCAGTTTAAAGTTTCATTCTATCATTAAACTGGTTTGCCAGTGATAAGAGGTATCTGTTTGAATCTTAATAGATTGGCTGGATTTTTTTTCTCGTGCCACTTTTCAGTGCCCAGTGCCGTTACCTCTAAATTACTTTCATATTCCTTACTATAATATTAAGTATTTAATAAACTTGGTTTCAAAAGTAGAAATTTATTTATTATTTATGTATTTATAGCACCACGTCTTACTAACCGTTTGGTTTATACGCTTACGTACCAATTAATAATATTTATAGGATTAAGGAAGGCTATTATTATAGGAAGTGTAGTTGCATTTGCGAGAGTGAAACACCAATTTAGAAAAAAAACTTCCTCCGTTGACGCGACTGAGATTTTAAACATGTTCTTCCCATCATCAGCAGTCCACTGCGAGAGTAGCGCCTTAGACCATGTGGCCACTGATATGGGAGTAAAGCGTGTTATTTAGAAAGAAACTTAATCTTTCAACAATTTAAAAAATATTTACTAATTTTCTCAAAAGCCTCATCGGTGGTCACCTGGAATGAATTAAGAGTTGGTTTAGTCGGGTATTCTGTCAATGGGAATATCAGAGCTTAAATCCCGGATAGGTGTAGTGAGGGATTTTTTTTCTTCCAAATTGTTTATCACTCTCCCTCCACGCGAATTCTGATGAATTACTTCTACATTATAACGTCATTATCTCTACAAAATTAGCATAGTTGAAATGCATATAGAATACATTGGTAGTAGGGTGCAATGCAAAAAATAGAATCCTCAAATTATCATAAGTGTTTGACATATACTTGAAAATCAAAGTCAAATCTTTTCACATTATATTTGTTAGGACTTACTTTGACACGTTATCTCAGTTGGTAGCGTGTCTGATTAATCAGATAATGGTCGTGGGATAGATTCTCGGATTGGCCGAAAAGTTTATTCTTAGTTAAATTGGGACTTCCCCTTTTACACATTTGAATATCTGTCATGAAAATAAAGGAATTAGGTGATAAATATTTTATGGAAGATAAAAGGTTATTATTAAATTCTATTACATCCTTGATAGATATTCAAGAACTATTGATATCACCATGCGAATTAAAAATGTTATATGTTTCTACTGAGGAAATATTTGATTTAGTTTGGCCAAAAAAATAGTTTGCTATAAAAACTGTAAAACACTTACCTTAAATCGCGTTATTTACATCCCCACTTGGCCAATGAACTGTTTGCTGTGTTGTTCTAGGTTAATTTAGATTATAGGTCATGTGCTGATATAATGTGTACGTTAATATCTATAATAGTAGAATTTAAGTATAGGTATGGACTGATTCTGGTTGAAAGCACAGTTTATCAAGTGAAAAAAGTTTTTTTTTTATCAGCATTGATAACATTACAATTCTACTTTATTAATAATGTTAGTCTATAGATATAAGTGATATTTATTAAAAGTGAAGTTTAAAGATAGCATAGATTGACGTATGAATATATGAAAGTAGGTTTGGTAAGTTTTGGAATTATCAGAATATGGTCCTTGCAGCCAGAACTCAACTAGGCTAAATATAGGCTACTTTAATAAAATTGACGGGCTGTGGTCTGCATCGATGGACACGTAGCCTAATTTAGTCTGGTTTGTTGGTGTGAGGGAGTTAAGGGTTTGAATCCCAGGTGGATATATTTATGGTGGTCTTATGTTAAATGGTTTTCCAATCCCCTTTCATGCATTGATGTTTCATTTCATATACATAATATATACTTCATCCCTATTCTATTAACATAATTAATGCGTATAAAACGGGTGGGTAGTAATACTAGTTGAAAAACAAAATTCAAACTATCATTTGATGTTGATATAAATACTCGATGAGAAAAGCACACCATCCATTATTTTTATTTATTCGAGGTATTAACGCATGTTTTATAAATCGACTGATTATATCAGTAAACGATCTATAAACTAACTTAAATCAAGAACAAACACAAATCCAAACCTCAAGATTTCACCAATGATACCTTTTCTGTAATTCCGGGAATTTAACCCGATACCTTTGTATCAATAGGAAAACACGCTACCGATTGAACTAAGGTGTCAGGTAACTTTGTTATAAATATATAATTGTTTAGCCACACACATTACTAACCTTTTGTGTAAGGCACTTATGTACTTCACTAAGCTACTGTGTTAAGTATGATTACAAATAAATTTAGAAAAAAGAGCACCGACATTAGCGGGAGGGATATTAGTGAACCATTTAGGAAAAACAACCCTCACTACACTCCACCAGGATTCGAACATCTATTTCTCTGTCACCGGCAGGCCAGTTTATTGTGAAGCGGGAAGCTTTGGTATTAATTGATTAATCGAGACAAAGATCTTAATTTGAATATAACATTTTCCCCTCACCTTATTAAACACCAGGTTTACACACTTGTAATTACACCAATATAGGACAGATATGAGGAAGGTAGAATGCATTTGCGTGGAGGAAGTGTTGGAACCTTTAAGGAAAATACACCTTCAGTTCGCTTCGCCAGAGTTTTAGCCCGAAACTCCTAGTCACAGTGAAACCAGACTAGATGAGGTTGACAGTTGGTCGGTACGTCCACTGGTTCGGATAATAGATAGCCTAATTTTATTATGATTAACCACTTGAAAGGTATTTTTTCCTACCAGAATCCTATTATACAGGATGTTTCTAAAATCTTTGCCAAAATTTAAGCCACAGTATCTGCGGGCAGAACTATACAAACAACATCGTAAAAAAGTTCGGAATAGTCATATAGTATTACTATTGTAAGTTTAAGCTAGATGCAAACAACACAGAGAGTAATAGTGATGGGCTATATTGAGTAAAAACAATCGAGTAACTCGATTGTGTTGTGTAATCGGGAGTACTCGATTCTCCGGGATTACTCGAGTAACTTTACTCGCACCTTGTTAATCTTTTATTTTCTCTTTTCTTACCAGCTAAGTGAGAATCGAACTTATTGTCTAGACTGTTTTCCATAGTATTTCCATTTAAAAGGCGTATTCCCTTAGAGCTCATTTTTCACCAACAGTTTCTGCTGCTACGCAAAAATGACCCATCATGGTTTAAATGTTGCACGTGCAATTTAAATACAAAATACTCGCAGATGTAAAGTACACAATCGAAAAGCATGTTAACTAAGCGTATCACATTTCCGATTATTTTTAAAAGTACTTGATGAAAGTTAGTCTATTTTTTTACTCGGCACCTTGGGAGTTTTATTTTCACACTCGCATAGTCGAAACTAATCATAGTATTTCTTAATTATTTTATTTATTATAATTTCTCCTTAATAAAATATGATTATTAATAAATTTAAATTAACTAGAGTAAGTTACAAATTAGAAAAAAATAAAAACTGTTTTCATTTTTAAAAAGGTACAATTATTATCAGTTTCTTTAACATGAATGTATAAAGAAAAGTTTATTTTATTAAAAAGAGCACAAAATGTTTTTTGTGAGACACTTCTTAAAACGCATACTTTCTTATTGACGGCATGCAACGTTAAACCTGAAAATAAGGGGGTGGAGGTCACCTCTCTGTGTCGACTGACTACTACAGGAAGAGATTATTGACATGTTATTAGTATCGAATTCCATTGTAAGACTTCCGAGTATAGCTTTACAACCGATTGCCACGGAAAGATTCGAGTAGATGATTCGCCAAAAATTACTCGAGTAATTTTACTCAATTACTCGATTATTTTTTAAAGAGAATCGAGTAACGACTCAATTCTTAGAATTACTCAATTGTGCCCATCACTAGAGAGTACGCAGCCTTGAATACGTACGTGTACAACAAGTTGCCTATCCTTAGACCTGTACACCACCCCATGTATTCAACACACTCTCTCTCTCTCCACCTTGGTCACAACGCAACAGTATCCATCGCATCGGTTGCTTTTGACGTGGGCTCACCCTTCGGCAACGTTTCTTGCGTACTTCTGGCGTTGTTGCGTCTCCAACTGTTTTTAGTTGTAAAACATGACTTCTTCGGAGATTATTTTAAAGGAAAATTTTCATTTTATTTCTGCCCACAGAAGCTGTGGTTTAATTTATGACAGAGAGTTTAAAACAACTTTTATTTTAGCACTGCGTCTTACTACTTGTTCAGGTTATATGCATATGTACTAATTACGCTAGTGAGTTATGGATGACGAAAGTTAAATCTAGAGGAAGTGCACCCAAATTTGCAAAGAGGGAGACTGGAAAACAATTTTTGAAAACCACCCTCAGTACACCCAATTAGAATTTGATTCCCGATATCCTTGTCATTGGCGGCTAGTCTAAAACGAGTGTGACCTGTTAGAAAATGCTGCCACTGAAGCGGGTAACGTCTTGTATAGAAGCACCAAATTCTCATCAGATTTGCTAGAATTCAAGGGAAGATTTGTTTAATTATGTTGATTGGCTGGGATGCTTCGACACTGTGAACTGATCTCGCAGAAGGTTGTGATGGATTATAGGGTTTGTAGTTTCAGCAGGTCGCCTCGTTGCCACGATGAAATATACACCACAATGGTGGGGGTATTGCGGAGAGGGGTATTGAGGGGGTGAACATGGGGATGTGCATCAATACAACTCCAGCGGTCACCGTTTTAAGTAATGGTCAACAAATGTGTTTACACTCATTCGATTAAAGGGGTTGGCTTTATCCAGGCTTTTAACACCAGTTTGCTTTACACATATAACACACACAAAAAAAACTGCTGCTTATATTATGTGATATTAGATCATAAAAAATAGTGGATAAATCCACATAAACGTTAGAGATATTTTTATAAGACAAACATTTTTATAGAAATATGGTTAAATATCCGTGGGGTGAAGAAAAAAAACCTCTGAAATGTCATCAATGAAGGAATTTTATTCAATCATTATTAATACAATGATAATATTTCTTTAAAAGGAGTTACCATTATCTAAAATCGACAAAAAATAGAAGCTATAATATATAGTTCTTATTTTTAAATCAAGATTCCTGTGTATTAAGATTGATTTTATCACCGCGCCTTACTAATTGTTCAATCTATATGGATATAATATGATAATTACTATAATGTGTTAGAGATGAGAAAGGAAGCATTTTAGAGCTAATATGATCGCATTTACGTGGAAATAGATTGGGATACCATCTAGGAAAAACAACCCTCAGTAGACCCGACTAGGGTTCTAGCCCCAATCTCCCCGTCATCAGCAGGCATGCAAGGGACCCCTTAGGTCATTTGACTACTGAAGAAAATCTATTAAGATACTAATATTTTATTAAAAGTTCTAAGTTAAAGGAATAATTAACTATAAGCTATTGCTTCTGATATGATTTCTGTTGAACCCAGATTAGGTAAACACTATTTTTTCACGTGACGTGAGGGATTGGAATCTCACTATTAAGAGGGGATTACGCACATCTGTGTGCACGTGAACCAAATGTCTGGTTAGTCCTGTATACATTTCCGGTGACGGTAGGGGCTAGGTTTTTAATTTAAACAAGTTGTACTGATGTTGGTGTTTTTAAACGGTTTCCCACTCCCCTTCACGCAAATGTTTGTACATTTCCTCAAATTTATACCTCCTACATCTCTGCCACACTATAGTCATTAAAATAGGGACTAGCTATATTTACATGCATTAATTAATATATATTTATATGATACATATTTAACTTAAGCTTAATGCCTGTCCAGGCTATCCTAATTTTAATTACACTAATAAGGTTGGTGTGAGGAATGAAATATTTAGAGGAAGTATACTCGTATTTAGAATAAAGCTATCCAATAGAAAGTCACCCTAACCTCCTTGTTAAAAACCAACTGACTATAGTTCAGTGTGAGTGCCCACAATTGCGCTATCCCCCCTACTTCATTCCTAATCCAATAGTTTAAATAATCAGATAATTTTAACGGTTAATAAAACGCTGTTCACGCACAAAATAATTGTGGAATAAAATCACATAAGTCAGGTATTTCTAAATAAAACTATTATTCCGAAGTACAGACTGATGTCACACTTAAATTACTATTAGAATCTGTTTGTTTCATTGATTGAGTCCAATATTTTTCAAAACTTAGTAGGTTATTTGTGGAAAATATTTGCCCTTAATGAAATTAAGTGTGTTTTACCTTCTTAGCTCAATCTATCCCCACCGTTGGCCACGTGGACTAAATGTCAGTATCATCTAGTCCGATTGGCCGATAATGATGAGCTCAGGGTTCAAATCATGGCCAGGTTCACTAAGGGTGTTTTTACTATATGACTTTCCACTCTTCCTGCACGCTAATGCATGTGTAGCTCCTCTAGATTTTCCGTTCATCATCCTAAGCCACTTAGTGTGGATAAAAATGTAGAGTACAAACGAATAGTAAGACTCGGAACAATATGCAAAAACAGAAAAATAATTTTTACCTTATGGAACTATTTATGACAAAGGATCTAACAACTCCGTTACTATGAAAACGCTTTTAAATATCTGACTTCACCCAGTGAAGACTCCGCAGAGCGGATAACGTCATCACATCTAGAGGAGATTTTTTTTACGTGGCTTAAGCTTCGTAAATATCTTAGCTATCCTAGACTTTAATCCAATGATGTAAAACTAATGTTATTAAAACTACCAATTGCAAATTTATTATTTTAGTGTCAAAAACATATTTTTTAAATTCCAAAATAAGGGTCATTGAGCTTATTTCACGACAAAAAAAATTTCCTTCCCCTTTTTATGAATTTTTATAAAACCTTATTTAAGTGAAATAACAAATGTTTCTTTTTATCTATTTTCTCATTCTTCCATAGTTAAATTAAAATCAAATCTCGTTTTAAAATGTGATCTTTTAATCAGTGGGCACTCCTCAATTAATGGATAGGCTACCTGGCCCAGTGGCTTAGTGGCTAGTGCACCTTGCTATGAAACTAGGGGTCACGGGTTCAATTTCCAGCTGGTACCTTGGGTATTTTTTTCTTAAAGAGGAATGATCGCAATGGTCACCAGGGTTTAGTTAATTAGGTTTACTTAAGGGGAAGACTCAAACCGGTTCCACAGCTTCATAGTAACTATCATCACATCATCTCATTGCTGGTACGACGTGTAGACAACCTCCTATGGTGTACCCTGGGCAACGTTCTGTGCTACCAGAGTGGCTAATAATCTAATAATACCTTGATGCCATAAGATATGTTATATAATTAAAAACGACCAAGCCTGTTTTAAAAGTTTGCCCTTTAACTCGGCGAAAACTCCTCAATTATTAGTGGATAGGTTTGGATATATGGTATTGTGAAAATAGTTGAAAGTACTCATTCCCTTTTTTCCAACACAACCATAGCAACATTACATAATAAATTAAATTCTCAAACCTATACAACCAATTAATAGAATATAATTTTTGGAGGGAATGTGATATTATTGGAAAATAGTGGTAATGATATCAGGAAAAAAACCTAATTTGTAAAATAAAAATTACTAAAACAAATAGAAATGATATATACAATTTGTAAGAAAATAGGCTGATCAAAATAAATTTCACATATATTTTAATGTCCTTTTTATAAATATGACTATAAATAAATGGCATGGAATCAAGCACAAACATTCTCGCTCTATTGCGTAGAAATGGACATATTTACTCAAATTTCTTAATATAATATACACTAGCAAACCCGAGAACAAATTGCGCTAGACATATGTAAAACATTTTTAATTCATGGTTTTAAATGTCATAATTTTATTCTTAAGGAATACACTTCTTTATTTAGGACAATAAAAAATATCGATATTGGGTCCCCGAGGTCTAACATTTCGTATTCAAATTTTAAATTCCTGTTAAAATTTCGTCATTTTACTAGGGGATCTAATGGCTATCGCATTGCTATTAAATTTCTCTTTCATAAATTTTGACCAATAAAATAGGTAATTATTGACTATTGAGTCTAAAATGAGAGAGATAGAATGGTTATAGCCGATTTTGAGAAAATTGATATTTCTCTTTTCACCCTTTAGTAAACTGCTATTAATTTTAGGGTTTGACAGACACACAGAGATACGGCGTTGAAAAAAACACTTTTTAGGGTTCGGGGGGTCATGAAACGTTTACATCAATCCACATCTCTGGCTATATTTTTTGATGGTCGTAGTACTCTACCTTAAAATGTTGGCAAAGTTAAAAGAAAATTATATTTGTGTATAGCTTGAACATTTTGGTTTTATAAAAATATATTTCAAGTAAAATATGTTTATCATAAATAGGTCCACATGTATTCAATGATAAGCAATTTCATGTATCAAAGACTTACGGAGATAAAATTAAAAATTAGAATTTACGCATCAGACTGGAACCCTTAAAGTCATTTTTACGAAAAGTTGAGAGTAGCCATTGGTTTTGTAATATTGATCAAAGCTTAGAAATGAAATCTAATCAAAATCTTTAAAGCAGATTTTGGTAAAATCGATTTTTTTCTCTTTCCGACCTTAAGGAAACTACCCTTATATTTAGGGTTAGATATCCAATTCCAAAAATTCCACGGGGTAAACCTATGAAAACCCTATATACCAAGTTTTAGCCCAATCGGTAAAATAGTTTAGGTTCTAGCCCGAGGTAAAGACTGACAAACAGATAGACAGAGAGAAAGATGGCATTGCGAAAACCACTTTTTAGGGTTCGGGGGATCATGATACGTCGACATCCATCAAAATCTCGAGCTCAATTTACAATACTTGTTCTACCTGTGAGGTAACGAGAAAGTAAAAATATTGATATTGGGTCTCCAAGGATCAACACTTCGTATTAAAATGTCAACTTCTGTTCTAAAATGTTCGACATTTTATTAGGGGTTGCACATATTATGGTTATGATATTGCTGTTAAATTCCTCATTTATAAATTATGACCAATAATATAGGTAAATATTGACTATTGAATCTAAAATGATAGAGATATATCATTGGTGTATAAACATTTCTCCTAATAGGTTCAAAGAAATATAATGATGATGATTATTATTATTATAAGCTCAGCGTCGGGTTCGGGTTGTACGCACTTACGCTAATGTGTAATGGTAAGGCGATTGTGAGATGAAATGGGAAGACCTACAGTTTAACGTGGGATCCAAACCACGGTTGAGGCCTGGCATTCCACACATTCACAATCTGTAATTAATACACGTCTTTGAAAGAAAGAGACCATACTATTTTGAGAGACTTAATAATTTCTTACTCTATGGCATTAGAGAATTATTGCGTTAAAACTTAAGTAATATCTCTTTTCAACTAAAGTTCACAGGATTGTGTTAATATATTTGCCAATATCTCAGAAACTGTTGGTTTTATAAAAATATATTTTAGATAATACTTTTTTTATTTTTAATACTTCTACAATTTTGCAATAATATGTTATTTAGTATCTCAAACAGTTGCGGAGATACATGAGTAAGCTCCTCTTAAGATTAAGATTCTAATCCTTCACTTCACGTGAAAAATAGTGAGTAGAGACTCTGCTTCTGTAAAGTACCCTAAATTCATGTTCAAGGAAAAATGAAAATAGCCAGTTTATTTATAATTTTAATCAACGCCTAGACACCAATTTTTATCAAAATCGTTCAAGCCGATTTTAAGCAAATCAATTTTTTTTCTTTTCACTTTTTATTAATCTACTCTAATTGTGGGGTTAAGAAGACACACAGACAGACGGCATTGCAAATACCACTTTTCAGGGTTTGACATACATCGACATATCAGGTTAGATTATTTTTACGGTTGCAATACTTTACCTTTAGTTTTCTAAAAATTAAAGAATATATATATATATATATTTGCATAAAGCCTTAAAGATTTTGGTTTTATAAAATTATGTTTCTAATAATATATTTTTATTATAAATAGATCTACATATGCTTGCAATGATAAGTGATTTAATGTCTCAAATTGTTTCGTAGATATGATAAAGATAATGAGAGTTTTTGCATCAGACCGGATACCTTATAGTCATTTTGTCGAAATATTGAGGGTATCCATTTTGTTTAGAAAATTTATAAATGTTTTGAAATAAAATTTAGTCAGAAACGTTAGAGCCCTTCAGTAACTACTCTTAATTTTAGGATTAGATATATAATTCCAAAAACCCTACAGGGCAACCTTATGGATACCCTAAATACTAAGTTTTAGCCTGGTCGATAAAATGGCTTAGGCTCTAGTTGGAGGTACAGACAAAATGACAGATGGAAATTCCAAAAACAACGTTTTCGGATTATGGTGGGTCATGAAACGTCAAGATTCATCAATTTTTCGAGTTCAATTTATTTGTACGATCACAATACTTTATATACCTGTATTATATCGAGAAAGTAAAAATGACTGTGATATTACCAAAAATTCAGATGTATATACAGTGTCCTTTTAAAAAATTAGACCTCTCTGTTTTTTTCTCAATGAGTTTTATCACTAGCCAATATTTTAATAATTACTCTAGTGTGGCATAGACGAAGGAAGTGTAATTTTTGAGGAAATGTACAAAAATTTGCGTGAAGGGAGAGTGGGAAACCGTTTAAAAACACCAACATCAGTACAACCTGCTCAAATTCGAACCCCGGTCCCTATCGACACCGGAAATTAAGACCGGACAAACCTGAAATTTGTTGAACGTGCACACCGATATGAGTAAGCTCCTCTTAAGATTAAGATTCTAATCCTTCACTTCACGTGAAAAATAGTGTTGACCTAATCTGGGTTCAACAGAAAGCATATCATAAGCAATAGCTTATAGTTAATTATTTCCATAACTTGGATTTATTTTAATTATATCAAGAGATATAAATATACTAGCTTTTCAGCCTGTCCATGACAATCTGGTGTAAATACTACCCAACATAACAAAAGTGAACCTTAAATTTGTAGATGCATGAAAGATTAGGTTTGATTAGTTTAGTCTAGCTTGTTAAAAATTAAATTTCTGTGACTTAATATTATTAAATAAGAGTGGATAAATTGTGAAATAACTAATTTAATTTAATTTTTAATAAATAAATGACAAGAGTACTTTATATACTAACTTCTTTGTGAAAACTGTAGGGTTTCTCGGTATCAGTGTCCCCTGATTTGATATAATTCAACGACTTTAATTCTTACGTATGTTGAGTCACGCGCTTTGGAATTAGCCATGGCCACAGAGAAAGTTATTTATTTGTCTGTGGCTATGGTGGAGAACTGGCTTAGGCAGATAAAATACCCACTTTATCCAAGGATTGACCTTGTGACTTATTAATAGTAATTGTGAATACCAGTTTAAATGGGACCTGCCTCCATCTCAAAATAAAAGGGATGTCAGGATCTACAGGCGCCTAATAGGTTTTTGGTATGAAAATACACATTCCCTCTATACGAACCCCTTAAAATTGTATAACAGATTAGATTTGCATCCAATTTTTTCACTTATAATTGTGTTCCGTTGTTTAGGCCATTTTTTGTACTATATACACACACACAAACCACTAATCAAATATTAGAGTAGTAATCGGTTTGCACAGTAAATGTAAGCTCAAATTAAATACATATGTTTAACGTTACGTGTAAAATTCTCATTGAATAAAGAATCACTTATTGCTACTTATTGCAATTGCAATATATTTTTGGATTTGAGATTTGAATACATATTCTAGGTACGCCTTGTTTTTGAAATGTAAATAACATATATATGAATTAAAATGATTTTATATATAATGTTTTTACTTATTTATAAATTTTATTTCTTATCAGTTTCCAAGATTGAAAAATGTGTACACCTCTTGAGTGATTCTTCTAAAAAATTACCATATTTCAGCTTTATATCGTATTGAGAAGAATTTTAAATTCTCTAGACAGCCATAAATATATACAGACACCATTATAGTTTATATATATATATATATATATATATATATATATATTTAATAAATAAATTTATTTATATATATATAAATATATACATAATTATATTAATTCATATTTATTTAAATAAATACTTATTTATATTAATTTACGTTTATATAATTATATTTATATATATTAGTGTTATATTAATTTGTAGCTATATATATATATATATATATATATAGTCACACACACATATATATAGTCACACGCACACATATATATATATATATTATATTCAAAGAAAAATATATATAAGATACTAAACAATTATTTCTTAGTAAACTACAAATTTGTTACGCTTTTTATAACTATTAGTTGTTCATTTAATTTATTATTTAAATTATTTATAATTTGATTTACATCATGTGAGTGCATAAAATAATGATGCGCAAGCAACAAAGAGTAAACGAGAATGTAGGTTTGTGTTAGTTCTTTGTTCTCATTCATGGAATTGAAGTTCTGACCGATGGAAATATTCAAATTATTATACGCATATAAATAACTCGCATGGGAATCCGTTGGACGGTAGCTATAAAAGTGTTGCAGCGTCGTTTGTTTCCCATCAACAATGTTTATATTTCCGACCGGAAATTAAACTGGGTTCCATTGAACCTATGAAATACGTCTTGACTCTAATACGAGACAAGTTCCATTATCTTGGAAACTATTGCCTCATGATTCACGAATACGTATTTTTGAATGATTCAAAACTGCTTTTCTATGTTTCAAGGTAATGCATATTATTATTTATTTTAAGGAGAGAATAATTCAGTAGACAAACTAACAATAGCATTTAAAACAATATAAATGGCGTGATATGATTTATGTCAGGAGGAACGTGAATACTATCAAAAAAGAAATTATATGAATCTTTTAACATAACTACGATTAAAATTGATTTTACATCAATAAATACAGTTTTTATTTAAAATTACTCTCTTCATTGTATGGTGGAAATAAAGCGCAGTATAAAAATGTCTTAATTGATATTCTCTCAATAATATTTAATTATTTTATATATTATTGTTTATTGGAAATTAAAACTTATTTGAAAAATTAATTCAGACTTTCATAATAGAGCCTATAAGCCAGTAGCTTAATCCAAGGATCTATACATATTTTGTTAGGTAGTATAAATATTAATAATGTATATCAATTTATTGTGACACTATAATATATATTATACATATTTATAGTGTATAAATTATACGTACGCTATTACATAAAGTGTATATAAGCTCATAAATAAATAAATATATATATACTCAACCTTCCTAACTCGTGTATTAAAAAATGGATATATAATTAAATCCACCCCAATTTGAAGGGCTGTCAAACGTTTTGTCAAGATCATCTATCCAATTTGTCAGTGATTAAGAATTTGGGGTTTAGGTTTCATTTGGGTAAAATGAAGTGGTTTCCAATTTTCGTTTTTTTTTCTTGATGTTTTACCGCTTTTTTTCCAAGAAAATCACAAACATTTCCTTTAATTTCCATATTGTTAATCTCTTTCCCACTTGTTTAGAAATGATGATAACTTGGACGGATAGTAACAAGAGGTGCAAAGAATAAAAATGCGATAGGCTTGGAATAGAATGAGTCAGTGTGTGAGCAAACAAAGGGTAGATAGAATGTAGTTATTCTATTACATCTACAATAAATAAAACCCATACAATTATCATGATATAGTAAAGTAAACAGTGAAAGTGAACTTTCCGAATTATAATAAAACAATAATCATTTAATTGGTCGCTATTCTTATACTTGATTAAATGCGTATGACAAAAACAGGGATACAGAAGGAAGATTAGGAGCGCGAGATAAAGTGCTCATATTTAATTGCTAAGCTTAGAAGATTAACTTTAAATCTGGGATCGGTAAATATCTTAAGTATATATTGATTGTCTGTTACATATCAGATACCAATTTATTTGGTAAAATATAAAAAATAATATTTTTAGGGTCTACTCTGCGGGAATTCTCAAACGCAATGTATATAATTGATAACGCAATAGTAACACAAAAATAACACAACATATTTGAAGGGCCCTTGAGTGTTTGAATTATATATATATATATATATATATATATATATATATA